>JAQGAF010006072.1:0-10852 GCA_034687865.1 Kryphioiulus occultus | reverse complement strand
TTGTTATTGCTGTTAGCCCTTGTAATTGAATTTTGTCCAAATCAATAAGTTCGATTTTTTCAAAACGCCCGCCCACACATGTATACTGTACGTGAAAATGACACCTGCTTTCTTCGCCACTACATTTTATGTAGTCATTTCTGAATTATTAAGTTAGTTTAAAACAGAAATTAAAGGAAACAAAAAAAAAACTGAATATATTGTTTGTTCAGTTTTTAAATACGAAACGTACTGCATTAAATATGGACAAAAAATAAGTTTTATTTCCTCATAAGTCCGATGTAATGTTTCCCAATAATAAACTTGGGTACAGACACTTGAATATCAATAAAAAATCAGCACTGACCGGAAATTGTAATTCTGTTTCTAATATACAATGTAATGTATAAGCGGGAATCAGGTGTGTCTAATTGATTTTCTAAATTATTTTCCATTTCATACCGCGTAACAATCTATTAACGCTTTGAACAAGTTTTTCGTTTGGTTTATTGCGTGCAGGGTTCGTGACACAGAAAAACGAAATTACATTAAATAAAGAAACAGAAATATAATTTATGTGATTTCGCTTCGTCATTGCATCTGCTCCAGAATTGAACATTCAGTGGACTTGGTTGAGAAATAGTTGGCTTATACCATGTTGTTATTCTTAAGTAATTTCTGATGCATACTGATGGTGTATCGATATTCCTTTCGGATATTGTGTACAAAGCAAGGTTCATCGTGTGAATTTTTGCAATTTTTTTTTGGAAAACAGAGAGGGGAAATTGAATTTTATGGGCTGACCACCGTTCCTGTTTGGTCACTCGTTACAGGGTGTCATACAAGGTAACAGGACTACCGAGGAACACCCATGCTTCGTTTTACAGTCTAGATAAATGTAGGTTCTTGGAATATAAAACGAAATGCTGTATATAGCGAACCCGTGTTATTTCATCAGGATCCTTTCCAATTTCAAGAAAAATAAATTAAATCAATACAATTGTAACACTGATTTCCATTACGTATTTTAAAAATACATGTGAATGTACTGATGTGTGAAGACTTTATTTTCCGCAATTGTAGATGGACCTGGTTTATAAAATTGATCAAAATTCTGTTGTTTTGTCATATTAAGTTTATTGATTAAAAAAAGGTACGAAACAAGAAAATGTGGACCATTGTTTTAAAACAGGGCCAGCCTAAACTACATATTGTGATGATGACAGATATTGTTTCTATTGCCTCATATTGTTCGCCTTGTTCGTCTTATAGTTAACTACAGTTGGCCACATCCTCATGTTGACCACCTCCCCATTTCAATCACCTTCCTATGTTAACCACATGTTAAATGATTTTAACGGTCACCACATTAACTCAATGTTGACCTCAACATGTTGACCACCTGCACCTCTGTATATTGTACATGAATGTTGACCACTTTGACTATGACACACATTAGTAATTTACTTTCTGTGTGTTGACCAGCATGATCTCAACATGTAAAGTCATCGATGATTAATTTATTGGCTGCTTGCAAAACTGATAATGTGTAACACTGAAAAATAACGGTCTCCATTGAGGTAAAACAGTTCATTTTGAACCTCTCCAGTATTAAGAAGGCTTGACAGAAATATAAAACATCGCAGAATTTAATTCGAGATTTGTGCTGTTTATTACAACAGTTGGTATAATTGTCTGGATATGCTTTCTAAGCTCACTGTACACTACAGTGTTTCTGTATTAAAATTCCAGTAATACTGTCCAGTACGTGTAATTGCTGGATAAATTTGCAGCACACTAGCAATACTGGTACTGTATTATGAACGTTTAATAAGATTATTCATGAATGATAAATGATTACTGTAAAATATAAGTACATGCAGTTCACGGAATTAAAATCCTGAGTCAGTACAAGCCTCGTTCCATAGCTTGACCACCTTCTTATGTTGACCAGTTTGAGACAGTCCCTTGGTTGATCAACTCACAGAGGTACTACTGTACACGATGAGCACAAATGTGACATCGGGTATCTGATGGCCCGTAGTGGCCTTTATAGCAAAAAATGTTGGCTGTAAAATGAAACATTGCCATAAATCAAAAAGGCCGTTATAGCGAATAGCCGTATAAAGAGGATATGGGTGCATTTGGTGACCTAAGACCTTCCACAACCTAAGCTTACTAGTTGTACCTTTTTTTGGTTTTTTCTTCAAACTTTCACAATTTTCGTACTCAGATTTGTGGATTTCGCCATGCTAGTGTCTATATGAAACTCAACATTTTGGAAGGGTATAACATGTTCCGGAACTAAACCCCGGTGAAGCGCACTTCCGATGAGTTCCTACGAGTGTATCCACAACAAAGGGAACCCACAATGGACCCCCACCTTACGCGGGTTTCGCTAGCTGATTTTCGGGTTCGCCAATTGTTTTTCGTGTTTTTTTTGCTACCAGTTTTCGCCTTATTTTAATATTGACAATTTCACGGGTTTTAATTTCCCTGAGAATTAAGGGTGTGACACGAGGTTAACCACCCGCCAAACCAGAGCCATAAACGCAAACGGGCTAGGGCTATAGACGTGTCCTTCGCTAACGATCTCAAGGGTCATTTTGAACTCTTTTCTCCATACACCTAGGTATTTAACAAAAAGGAAATAAGGAAGTCGTTTAGGTAAAATGTGAGGTGGTGGTGGCTTTTTTTTTGGTCAACAAGGGGTTTTGAAGTTTCTTAGAATTTGGATAAAGTTAGGTAACGACGACAATGGGCAGGTATTTGGCGTCTTTATGGTCAGGGTCAGGGCCTCTGCATTGCATCGATCAAGGAACTGACCAGTTCACGTTCATGTACTTCCCAAGCTTTTTCCTTGTTAACCAAAGTCCTTGTTAACCAAAAACCGCTTAGTCAAAATTGTCGTTTATACACAATTCAGGCAAAATAGTCATTATTATCTGCAAAAAATGATTGCTCGTTATACTGTCTAGTAGTACTGCAGGGTTCCCTCTTTCTGGAAAATCAGGGAATGTTAGAAAAATAAAAAAACATGTCCTGGAATTCGTTAAAATTCGTGAAAATGTCAGAGAAATTGAGATTGTTTTCATCAGAGAATTGATTATCATCATGTATAAATCTGAAAAGTTGTCGAGGAAATAAACTTGAGAATTTAAGTAGGAACCCTGTATTGGTACACACTGACTAATCCCTTTCTTGACATACTTGATTAACCATCATCTTGTATAAAAATGTGGGGGGGAAATTCATCATTTTTCTTAATCCGTTAAAAAAAATTCTCATGGAAAACGTCAGGGAAATGACTGAAAAGTTGTCAGGGAAATCGACTTGAGAATTTAAGTGGGAATGAACCCTGTATTGGTACACATTGACTGATCCCTTTCATCACTTCTTTATAATCATAATCATAAAGGCAATTTTAAAGAATACACTAGTATTCACAGGTATGTCATTGCCCTAAGGAAAACCACTTTTACCCAATTTTGGGTAATTTATCCAGGTTTAGGAAGCTCGGTATGCTGTATTAACCCTGCTATCGATTCCTCCATATACTTTTGTTACTTAGTTTGTCATTTTATCCTTCCATTGGATCATGGCACAGCAATGTACATGTACGTTAATGTAGTTAGTGTTGGATTAATATGAACCTACCATGTAGTCTTAATCACTACTTAGTATATGGGATTTTTTACGCGAACCATTTTTTTAACCACAAGAAATGTTGTTTGCGTCACCGCACGAACCTCATCTTGATTTGAACAGTTTTATAAGGTCGAACAGCGTTATTTTTTTTTAATGAACAAAAGCGAGATTATTTCTTAGTGCTAGTATAACCCCTACCACCCCTTTGCGTGTCCATAGTTGGACCGCATGAAGAATGGATTAAGGAAGAATTTTGTCTAATCTGACCCCAGATTAAACAGTTGGATGACATTCCACGGAGGGCACAGCGTGTCAGGGTGGATTATCATTATTCGTAGCTGACCTTTGACCCCTCGCAGCGTCGTTAACGGATCTGTGTTAATGCTGCGGTCGTGCTTCTCCTTGGACGGATTTTTAGCCCAAATTTTCATTCAACTCTCCCTCTCCTTGCCCTCTGCCTCCCAAAAACAGAATTAAAACTTTGAAAACGGGTTGAGGAATTAGGAAAAATCGGTTTTCAAGCAGCGCACCAGCAGCGAGCATTTTGAAACATTTAAAAAAAACGCCCATGCGTATCCCGCATATCATAACCCTTATTTCATATTCCTCCTTATAATACGGTATGAAGTAAAGTTGAAATGTTTTTCCACAATTAAATTAGAAATGCACGCAGTGTTTACGCAGGTGGTTTCGCTTCAATGTCTCGATGCT
The DNA here is from genome assembly GCA_034687865.1 of Kryphioiulus occultus. Taxonomy (NCBI): domain Eukaryota; kingdom Metazoa; phylum Arthropoda; class Diplopoda; order Julida; family Julidae; genus Kryphioiulus; species Kryphioiulus occultus. The sequence continues at coordinate 6,514 of JAQGAF010006072.1, read as the reverse complement.
GTCAGCTAATCCAACGTGGTTTTATTTATTTTTTCTTAAATTATAATCATTGCTTTTGACTTTGGTTTTATGTAAATAAGACTTCTATATCGAGGCTACGCGATTTAAATTAACATGGAAAGATGTGGCTCGATATCTTCTGGCCTCTATTTTCAGGATGAATTAATTATCTGGTAGTAAAACTTGATCGTTCATGGTGATTACCAACCTGGAAAACCTGGAACATTCAGGGAATTTTGAATGGAGACATGAACACTTTCAGTATCAAAAATACTTGTTGTGTTTGCTCGTAATAACTTATAAGTCTGATAAGTCAGCACAAAAAATGATTGACCTGATAATCAATTCCAACATTACTCTAAAATTCACCATTTGTGACTAAGTTTTTCTAAAAAAATTGCCTATGGTGATTTAGTTTTAAAAAAAAGCTAAATTGACATCAGCGTTGCCTTTGTAATTAATATTTTTGAAAACGTTTTCAACAGATCACACCGATAATTCGTTATTTCTGATAATTTTTTATTAAATTTTCGCCTATTTAGTTAATTTCTGTCAATATTTATGTTCTAAATTTTATGAAATTATGAACAAATATTAATGACAATGGGCTGTTTATATAAAGATATCTCAAATTTCTTTCATTATTATTATTAGTATTATTAAAAAAAACATTTCCAGTAAAATACACCTAAAATACATTGTTTCTGGTCGAGTTTTCAAAGAAATGTTCGTAAAATTCATCATTTAAATATGTTCGTTTGGTAATGTTGGCTAAAAACCAACCATTTGAGATCTAGTTCCTCAAAAAATGTTCCCTATATCGCGTTTTTTAATTATTATTATTACTAAATATTGTTTTTGATAGAATTGTGGCACATTTAATCGTTAAAGTATATTTTTTGAACCTGGAAAAATTAAAGTTTGATCCAGGATATCCTGGAAACTCAAGGAATTTCGTTTTCAGACATTTGAGTCACCATGTGGAATGACTTTCGTCCCATTATTCATCAGCATGATTTTGGTTGTTAACCGACATATAAGCACGCATATCGACATACATAGGTGGAGAATAATTCCAAATACAGTAATATCGTAGTAGTGGTGGGGAATTCCGCATAAAAATGGCTGTTATAAATTATAACGTTTTGTGCGAATTAAGCCAAAGTTAAGGAAGTGATTTTACTCTTAGTTTCGCCTATTATTGCCGCTCCAGCCCAGATTATGGGGCTTAAGAAAGCTTTTATTTATCTTTCGACTTAGTCGAAAAGGGTAATTTTATTTTCTACCGAAAGTAGGTCTTTTAATTTCAGGCTGTTTATGCAATGCTGTGTATTATAAGAACTCGTCCACCACTAGTAACCACCCTAAATAAAGTTCCGCTCGATTTTGGCGTATTTTTCAATGTGACGGATCGGGACGAGCGATCACAATGCCTATTGTCTAAACTGGTTAATGAGCTGCTTTTCTGCGTTTATGCAAATTGTGGCGAAGTAAACACCGCCCTAAACTTTCACCCCAATTAACCACAATGGCGCTCTGGCATCATTACTTAATACGGTCCTTTTATGGGCAACGTGAAGGCGAGGGTGGCGAGCATTTGTTGGCTTTTACCGCTATTTCAGAGAATGGCAAATTAATTGTACCTGCAATTGGAACTTTGTTTTAAAAATTGTCGAACCACTGTTATTTGCAACGAGACCATCCGAAATGGGAATCCGTTGGTGTCAAAATCAAGAAAATCACCCCAGTAAAACATAATGTTTACGTGTGAAATGAATTTCCTGAAAGTGAACTTTTTTCGTATTTACTGAAAGTAGAAAATATTAAATAGCTTAGAATCTGCCACAGAAATCCATGAGTTTGCGGAATGGGTTTGCATACATGTACATACAGTATGTATTTCTGATGTTGCAATCTTCGACTCCTAGCTGAAATCCGAAAGCTTTTTTCTGAATCTTCTTTCAAAGAATGTTTTACTTGTACACTGGACTCCGTTTAATGTAATCGCGGATAATGTTATCTTTCGTTTATTGTTATCGAAATCGCCCAGTCGAGAACACTCGTATACAAATACACAGTGAAATCATCGGTTATTGTAATCAACAATTCGCTTATTGTTATCAATTCCCTCATGGAGGATTCGTAAAACACGAAGAATGAGATATGTTTTGGAAGAAAATGTCTAAAATGATGCCCAATCTGCTACGGATAGCGAAAATTTCGAGGATATTCTTCCAAATTTTCGATATTTAATGACGAAAATATTCCAATAGCAGCCCCAATGACTAAATCCTGCATTTGCTAGACTATCTGTGAGTCAAACAGAGCAGCTGACTGCTGAAAATAATTTTGATGTTGACGAATAAGAAACGTTCATCTTAGTTGAGCAACCATCGACATTTTTTTGAGATGATATATACAGTAAGCACTAATAAATTTACCTCGGTGGACAGTATAGATCAATTGATTTTCAAATACTGAAAAATACATCCGTGAATATGAGAATTTCACTAGCAAATTTACACAGAGAAATTTTAAGCAAACCAATATAAGTGGTTTTAGTTGCAAATAGATTTGTAAAGTTAAATTATGCGATGTACAGTATATGTACATAAGAATTCAAATTAAGCAACGATCGCCTTTTCTTGTTATTAGGCTATCGAAATAGCCTCGGTCCTATGTGATCCCATTAATCAGAGTCCAATGTATTATTACTGTCAGTGTCAAGAAATACTGACCGTAACACTGAACGCGTATTGATGGATTGATGTTTCATTCTCATTATTGAAGGGGGACCCTACACGGGAATTATTACTGTCAGTTTCGACAAATACGGATCGTGTAAGGGCAATACTGATGTATTGACGTTCGATAATGACGATTATCCGGATTTTCGGATAACTACTGTCAGTATGAAGATATTGACAATAATACTGACCGTGTAAGGGCGTTCGTCAGTAAATCTGTCAGTATTGCGCAAGCAGCCATGGAACGTGCCACATGCGTTGAATTTCGTCGAAGAAATTCGTATGAGAACACATTTTCCGCTGTTTTTCTCAATCATCATCGTACCGTTTGCAAGTGAGTATTGAAATTATCGCTAAATAAGCCTCGTAAGTCTCCAAATAGGCTTTTGCCTTTCACACATGGTACTGAGCTTTTTACTGACAGTAAAATATTGACCACGTAGGGTTGCCTTCACCGCAAGAAAATTTCCTTTACGGTACGTTTTTTAAAACGTGCAAATCAATTAAAAATTAACTTACAAGCTATTCAGCATTACGTACCTTAGTATCGTATTGATAGAAATATCGGCGATATTCACTGACAATTTTTTGAACGAAGTAAATCACTTCGTTCAAATTTCAATCACAATCTCCAGGAAATCAATAAAACATTGCTGATATTTCTGTCATGCACTCGAGCACTCGAGTAACGTCTGCTGAATAACTGGCGAGTCATTTTTTTTATTGATTTGCGTGTATTAAAAAAAGTAGATGTAGTAAAAAATAAAATGTAACACGAGGCTAACGTGACGATAACGCGAGGAATTTAACTCTGAATCTAACTCCTTCACCGGCTCAAAACAGCCCTGAATGTTGGTACGATGGCATTGGTTCGAACGTAATTCGAATACACTACCTGGGCCGTGCTCTGAGGTATAAATGACCGTGGACGCTTGTCGGGACGAGTAGGGAGATGCGGAGTCTTTGGCATGCGTCGCGTCCAGTTCGGCGACTCGGCTCGTGGCCGGGTTAAGCAGCGGCGGCGGCGGCAGCTGCTGCGTCTCTTGGTAAGCGTGGGCTACGGCTACGGGTACTACACAAATAAAAACGCTGTCACAAACGCAAAAGCGAGAAAAAACGAAAAATACAGGCAAACGATTGCAACAGGGTTCATACCAAAATTGGCAACTCAATTTCCCTGACTTTCCCCGTGTAAGTAAAAATAAAACTATTTTCCACACTTTGCCCATTAAAGCACATGTATCTAATATTTTCAAATTGTTTCACGTGTACAAATTTGATCAATTTCCCCAACTTATCAAATAAAAAATATCGCGTGTAAGTAAAATTAACATTATTTTCCACACTTTGCCTATTCAAGTACACGTATCTAATATTTTCAAATCGTTTCACGTGCACATTTCTGATCTGTTGCACAATTTTCATCTAATATTTTTGAAAAAAAAAATCGCATTTTCATTCGCCGCGACTAGCGTATATTTTAGAATTGAGAACGACGTAAGGATAATATGTACAAAAACTAGACAATAAAAAAATCTAAAAAAAAACATGGGTGTTAATATAGACAAGAGAGCAATACCTGCAAATTAACATTTACGAGAACTCCGTAGGCGAAATTTGTAAAACAAAATTAGTCCTAATGCAATTTTGAAGACATTTTTAGAAATATTAATATTCAAGGAATACTGAAAGCCCTTTTTTGTTTTTTTAAAAAAAATAGACCAGAAATAACAGATTTAATATAAGCAGGCGAAATTTTTAGAAAAATCACAAATTTTTTTAGAAAAATTGTAGATGTTACCCGCTATATTTTTTTTTTGCCACAACAAACATCCTTGACCAACCCAAGAAATTGTCCCTCAATCTGAACAATTTCTACGATGGATTTTAGCTAGTTTCTTTAAAAGGGAATGCCGACGGCAAAACTTTTGAAAAACTACTGGAAATAACGAATTGTAGGTGTAATTTATGGGGTGTTTTTCACACAAATTAATTGAAAATTAAAAATTCTCAGTCACAAACTTGAAATTCAAATTTTTTTGAAAGATTTCCGTGACTCCAACTTGACTTTCCCTGACTTTTTGGGTAATTCACGTGTAATTTATAGAGTTTTTCACACAGATTAATTGAAAATTAAAAATTTCTAGTCACAAAATTGAAATTCAAATTTTTTTGAAAGATTTCCCTGACTTTTTGGGCAAAATGACCCCATTTCCCTGACCTCATTTGATTTCCCTGACGGTATGAACCCTGGACTATGCAAAAATGTCACACGAAACGAAAACTGAACTCAACGTAGCAGCAACTGAACGTTACGAAACTCACCGAAACTCGAACGTTAAACTTAGCGGGTAAACCTCTTAAGTGATTTGGGAAATACCTCCTGACCACAAAAATAGCTTACGAACCTGCTACGTCCGAGCACTGTTTTACGCAGACGACGAGAGAAAACGCTACGTCCTCACTTACGGGAGTTCATTAGCTCGAGCGAACGGAAACCCGTTAAAACTAACCTTGGTTAGTAGCGACAACCGGAACTGAGTTATGGACATTGTTAGCCGAGTGAGCAGGCTTGATCACTTCCTCATCTAGAACACAATCGAGACGGATTACACGCAAGCACACGACGAAAAACAACAACCGTGACATTCAATCGAAGAGTTAATTGGAGGGCATCTGCACCAGTTTCACGATTGAGGGGACTAGAGCACCAAAATGCAAAAATTCTGTTAAAATGTTAGTTTTTGATCTTAAATTCATGCTGGGCAGGATTGACCTCAAATAAAGATGCGAACCTTTGATCGGGTCGTAACCTAAGTAGAAAAAAAATGAAATAATAATAATAATAATACAAAAAAAAATAGCTTATTTTTGAATGAGAGTTGAAATAGTATGCATGGTTCCCACTGAAATTCTCAATTCGATTTCCCTGACATCCCATAACTTTTCAGTGATTTCACTCACATTGCATAACAACTTTTCAGCCATTTCCCTGACATTTCACGTAAGATTGTTTTTTTTTTAAAAGAATAATAAAATAGTGGATTCCATCACAATGTTTATAAAAGATGATCAATAATCAGCTGGCTGATGCAAGCTATCTGAATTTCTCTGACATTTTCATTTCACTGACATTGGGAACTCCTTTGAGCAACTGTAAAATTTCCGATCGTTAATTTTACTTGGAAAACATTAAAATTTCTCGGAAAAACGACCATAAGACAGAACCAGACAAGACTTTAGACGGATACGCTTGCACAAAACGCCGTCAGAAATTTAAAATATGTCGCTAAATCACGTAAGCCGTTTACGATGCCACGAAACAACGCTGCTGCAAACAACGACAGGAATTTTAAGCGTAACTTCATTTTCAGTTGGCGTTTTCGCAGTGGATACTTTCTAGACCAAACGTTTAACACTAAGCAAGATTTTCGGATTAGCTTATTCAAAACTTCTCATCCAAATACACTTGCGTGCAAAAAAAATCGACTCACCTGCATGAATCGAGTAAAAATATGTTTTTCTCAGAAAACAAATGCCGGATTTAAAATCGGAAAAAAGTGTTTCGTAGACAAATTATTCCTCATTATAATTCGCCTAATTTGCGTAAACTTCCTTATTCATATTTGAATCGCAAAATGTCGAACTTAGAGCAACCCAAACTTGCATTATTTATGACATACGCATTCACGTACCCCTGCGGCTATAAAAGTGTTTCTGAATGCAATTTGATTATCGGAGCTTAATGAACGCACATCCAGACATAT
>JAQGAF010006071.1:0-10853 GCA_034687865.1 Kryphioiulus occultus | reverse complement strand
AATGCTGGAACATGTTGGGATCTGGCCATGCTGGTGCAATCCTACATGAGCCAACATGTAACCAGCAGTTTTAAATTTCCACCAAATTTCCACCATGCCCCACAATAATACCCACAATGGTCAAATAAATAATAAAAAACATTTACAAATTAAAATTTTCAAAATAACACATACTTAAAAGTTAATTTATTGGCTACAGAGCAAATTGAGAAAAATTACATTGGTTTTAATTAACTTTAATTCATACCAGCATAAACCAGCATTACATTACGCCCAACAGAAACCAACAACACCTCATACGACCATCATTTTCCCCACATCGAAACCAACATTCCCAACAATTCCCAACATGCTGGAACCAACATTCACAAACACTGGGGTAATAAGCCATATAGTGATTTTACAATTTGGAGCATTCAATAGAACTGTCTTTGAGCAGGACTGGGAACTTTCTTCATGTTGTACGTCTTGAGACAAGATAAAGATAAACAATGACAGCAGTAAATAATTGTGACACAATACTGACTCATCTCGCTCTCAGATCTCATGGAAATCAAGCCTTCGTTCTGTGTGTTGCAACCAACTGTTGTAAGACCATGTTCTTTAACATACGACCAAAAACCCTTCATTTTCTCCCGGATATCCTGAATAGATAACCCAGAAGATGAGTATCATTTTCGAAGAGGTACTAAGTACCTTCCTCGAGATCTACTCTTCTTCAAGAAAACGGTTTTTTGCTTCAACAAATGAATTATTTCTTGTGTGTTACGAATAGGAATTATTCAATCTTGTGCTTGTTCGTTGTAATTCTGATAAATTGGCTCAATAATGGTTCGCCTAATATCAATTCCACCATTCCTAATAATGACTTCTAATTATGAAAGATTTTTCTACTGTTTCTCTGAATGATGTCTTTGTCAATAAATGCTGTGAATAAGACTATTTTATTTAACAAATAAGAATTATTATGAACATTGACAATTATTATGAAAAATTATATTTATTATACAGATTATAAAAATTGCAATTATAAAAACGTTATAAAAACTAACAAGTTTTTCAATAAGATTATTTTTCATTTTTTTTAAACTGGAAAAATGGAAATATGATCCTGGAAAACTTAGGGAGTTTTGTTTTGAGAAATTAATAGCCACCACGATTTACTGTACATGTAATACGGTGTTAGTCTGTAAATGTTTTTTGTATAAAAAGGTGTGTAGGCCTAATCAATTTTTTATTTATGTTTTTTAGTGAAAAAAAAAAAATATTTTGCTGATTTGGGGAAAGCTACTTATAGTAGTATCCTGAACGTCACCCAAGCCACCAAGAAGCAACTTTCGCAAGGTAAGAAATGGTAATGACAATAATTTTACTTAGAAATTACAGTTTACAGCGACAGAAATTGCATATTTGTTGTAAAGATAAGTTTTTGTCAAGTTGGTGGAAAGCATCATACTTTTCCAAAACAAGTTAGTTTTGGAAAAGATATTTATTTGTCGATGATGGCATATTTTCTAAATGTTCCATGTGCTCAGTTTTGAAGCTTTCTGTTTTTTTTTTAAATTTGCTGACATTGCCCTAAATGCAAAACAGCACTTTGCATATTATTTATATAGCAGTTCAGGTGCCATTGCCTTGCTCGAAATACCTAACAGGTGTAAAAAAGGATGGATTTTTGTGGTTTTTAGGAAGTTTTCAAAGCATTCCCAACCTGTTGCCGTTTGTCTGTTTATGGCAGTGATTTATAGATTCCGACGAAAGAGGTCGTGTCAATGTTTTCACACAGTTTTCCGGTATTATACACGGACCTGATTTGAAATGCAGTTGTTCCAGACAAATTAATTCTGTGCAACAATTAACCCACATTTTATACGGCCATTGGCCTTGCAACTGGTACCCTCAGCAATTTTAGGGAGAGCATTTTATGGTGTTTCTCTAGTAGGTGGTCCACTTATAGGAGGAAAAGCTCTGGGAAGTTACAGTCAATCTGCTAAGTACCAGTTGTTAATCAATTTAGCAGATTTCCAATTAGGCTCGTACAATCAGGCTGGTTTTCTCTAAAGTAAAGCTTCACAAGCATGGGTAAATTACACAAAATGAGTGAAAGTGTACCTCAGTATACATGCTTAAATTTACTGTAAAACTGGAAACGTACTCTGAAGAATTAGTCTAACAAATATTTGTTATTTTATACGCTAATAAATGAATAGTTAACCTGCATTTGCTGAAAAGAAGATTTTGATAAGCGATTTTGGGCAAAATAAAAATTTCTGATAAAAGCTGCCATAGACGACCATTTTTATTTTGCAGTTTTTTATTGGTTTTCAAATATTTACTGTATAAAGTGATCTATCTACATATTTTTCACATGAAAGTGATTTCCCTAAGGGCCTTGTCTGGGAATTTTTGCAATTTCAAGATGGTGGCTTCAGCATACCTGAGACCACTTTTTGGTCTTGTCGGGCCCAAATTAATTAAACATGAATTAAATATTTAATGTAAATACAAACCGTTTAGAGGCACATGTTTTCCTGTCCAATTTCATTGTCGGCGTTAACGTTTCCTCAAACAAATACACATCGCAAAAATTTTTAAAATTACCACCAATATTTGCGTAATCTCTTAGCTGATTTTCGGTAATGAAAAATTTGTTGGCTATATCATATAGAATGATATTTGAAGCAACTCCCATTAAATATGTGTAAAGTCAATTAACATGTTGCCTTATATGACGCGTAAAAGATGTGTACATTTAAATTTCGACAAGTGATGTCTTTCTCATCAAATATGCATCGCGAAAGTTGTGTTAAAATTAACACCAAATATTTGTGAAGTCTCAGGCGATTTTTGGCTATGTAAAAATCTTGTTTGTTCTAAATTTTAGAATGCCATTTGTAGCCACTAACATTAAATACATATAAGGGCAATTAACATGAATAATGACATGCAAAAGGAGTGTATGTGTACATTTAAATTCTGACGAACATGTCTATATGACACGTACAACTACAGGGTGTGTACTGGTCAGGAAGACATGAAATGAAATTCCGGTCATGGCAGTCATGGAAAAGTCATGAAACTTATGACAGGGTCATGGAATTTGTCCTTTCATTGATTCACAAAATAAAAATTTGGTTTTAAATTCTTCATTTTTAACCTATTTCCCCAAAAAATTCGTCTGCGGCGTGTTTTTGACCAAAAATCATGTTGCCACTGTGGTAGATAATGTTTCTGAAAATCGCTATTTAGTCATGACATAAAATTTGAACTGTCCCATATTCTAATAGGCATTGAAAAAGTTTTGAAGTCTTGGAAAAGTCATGGCATTAGCAATACCAAACCCAATAGACACCCTTAAATACTGTAGTGGTTGTTTGGAAATCATGTCATATTCCATATGAAATGATTGCCCCACTATTCAGATATTCAAGAAAAAATACAACAAATATCATTGCTTCAAATCAATTTATTATTGATGGTTGTCATAACGGATACACTGTTTAAAACAGCGTGTTCAAATAAACAACGTGTTAAAATAGTGTTCATGTCTTAAAATCAATGCACCCATTGCAGCTACAGTACTCTGCCCCCGTGCCGCAAAATCCGGATGGACTGCAGCAGTGGAAACCTGGGTCATCAGGATTACACTCTGCTTGCGCCCCATTAATCAGTTGGGCTTTGGGACCGCATGTCCCAGCCTTGTCCTGGCCATCGGCAACGATCCACCATTTTCTGGGCCCATACCGGTAATCCTTCCGGACTTTAAAGTCAATGCAACCGGTGCACTGACAGTGCTCCGGCTTGCTTCCACAGTACCCACCATTGGAGCAGCAATGGGCATTGTTGTCATCGGGATTGCAAATGGGGAACTCGTTGTTTATCTTGGTGATGTCCCGTCCACATCTTCCTCTTTTGCCATCTTCGGCATTCAAGAAGTACCATTGGACAGGCACTGAAGGTCGCACTGGTTCCTCCAAAATGCGCTCAGGGAAGTTGCGGAAGTCGACACAAGTGGGACACGTGCAGTAGTCGTCTCCGGTTCCACAGTACCCGAAGGCACCGCAGCAGCTGTAGCCTGGGTCGTCCGGATCACAAACGGGATAATAGCCCTTGTACAAGGGTGCAGAACGACCGCAAAGTCCGGCAACATCATCTCCATCCTCCGATGTCCACCAGCGCTTGTCGTTGATTGGAGAACATTTGTACAAGACTGCTTTTGGGTCTGTGTTCTTACACAGAGGGGCATCGACCAGTGCGTTCAGCATGGTGTTTTGGTCATCGTCTTGGTCAATGGCCCAAATCATCAACCCACCAATGTTGTGGTCTGCTGCGTAGTCCACCTTGAACTTCAAAGACTGTGGATCTTCGTAGCCCAAGAAGATACGCTGAGCGGCATTGAATGCGTACGGTGATTTGGCTTTGTCGTGGAAGGCTTTCTGGAAGGAAGGATCTGTGAGCCATCCATCTTTCAGCTTTCTCCAAGGCTCGTAGCCGCCGTCGAACTTGCCACCGGCAGGCTCGGCCATCCGCCACATGTTGTCAGAAGAGTCCACTGGTGCCCCGACATTCCTCCAGAACCGGCCGTAGAATGGAACTCCCATGTTTATCTTGTGCGGTTGGTTCGACCGGCATACGTAATACTTGACTGTCCAGTCAACGTTAGTTTTTCCAGAAAACCTCGGTGGCATCGCAAAATACAGCGGAGCCGGAGGCCCGGTGTAGGCACCCCACTTGCTGCCCCAAGCACCGAAGTAGTCGTAGGTCATCACGTTGACCCAGTCAGCGTACTGCAGCAAACCCGGAAGATCATATCCAGGATCAAGAGTCCATTGGCCAGCTGCCCCGGCAAAGGAAATCAAGAATGGATCTGGGCGACCGGTTTGTATCTGATGTTGGTCCAGGATCTCCCGAAGCTCCTTCATCAGTTGAACATAGTTCTCCTTGTCGCTTGGGACACCTTCTTGGGCACCTCCGGTCACCGGATACTCCCAGTCAATGTCAATGCCGTCGAAGTCGTGCTCCTGGAGAATCTTGATGGTGTGGGCAATGAAGTTCATGCGGCTGCCGGGGTTGGCCGCAATGGCGCTGAAGTACTGCGAGTTCTCCCATCCTCCAACGGCAAACATCACTTTAAGCCCCGAAGAAGCCCGGGCAATCTTCATGAGCTTGTCCAGCCGCTTCTGGGACAATGCTGCCTCACTGCTGGGGTCGGTGCTGTGGGTAGGATCGGCACTTCCGATAAGGATACTTCCATCGGGCTTCGTCTCCAGGAACGCGTAGACGATGTGGGTCAGCCTGCTGGCTTGCTGATAAGTGATCTCCTTGTCGCCCCAAGAAGGGTAGTAGCCGATCAACCGCTTGCCGCAACTGGCACCGGCAAATTTGCTGCCGCTGCCACTGCCATCATCATCTTCGCTTTCGTCAGGATTGTCGATTTCGTCCTCATCTTGCTCAAAACTGTCGATTCCAAACAGTGCTGCCAAATCTGCCTCGTCTTCGGCAGTGCAACCGCTGCCGCTGACATCCCGCTTCCGACGACCGGACTTCGGCTTCGGGGCCAAGCGGTCCTTCCATTCCTTTTCGGCATCGGGGTCCAGTGAGGTCGCTGCTGAGCATTGTGCAATGTTGAATGATGGGATTGTAGCCGACTTGAGGATGCTTGTAGCGGATATGAGCCATGGGTCCGATGTCCCGGTGCCCATGTAGAAGGGGTCACCTTCGCTCACAAAGTCCTTGATGGCCTTCTGGGACGTTGGGGTGAAGATGCTCTCCCTTGCTTTCTGTCTGCCAACTAGATCACCTTTCGCCAGTATTTCATTGGGGCCGATGAATCCAACTACCTGGACCTTGTTGGAGTTGTCTTCGTAGCAGACCATCTTCCAGAAACACGATGGGATGGCCAGGTTCCCCGGGGGTAGAGTCGTGCTCAAGGAAGAATGACAGATGCCTGTTGCAACCAATGCTTCTTTGGTTTTGGTGAAGCATTGCACTTTCATTTCCAGGGTCTTCCAGGCTCCGGTGTTGATGGTGGGCGACTGCGGCGCAATGTTGATGAACAAGTTGGATGCCTTGGCGGCCTTTTGGTGGTACAGCATTACGTTAATTGGAGTCAGATGGCCTTGGTGCCAGCCAGAACCCTTGTACTCCGCTGATGTAGCCTGCTTGATGTTGCAGGGGTGGGGTGTGAAACCCGCTACTGCTTGTCGACCGAAGCCTCTACCCCGGTTGATCTGGTCGTGGAAGACAACGGACCACACCGGCAGTCGCCGGTTCTCATCGAAGTACGACACGTAGGCAACTCTGTATGTGCCCCGCAAGTTGTCACCGGGGATTTCTACAGGGATCACGTGGTAGTTTGACACTCGGCTGCACAGCACCAACTCGCAGGTGGGACTCGGCTTCCAGTCTGCCTTGGTTGATTTGGGAGTGCTCGAGCAAGTAAACTCACCGGCATTGCTCTCCAGGTATCCCGGCTCGCAGAAGAAGTCGCATTTTTCGTCCACCTTCTTCATGCCGCAGTTTCTGATGGAGATTCCCATCACGTTGTTGATGGTGGGCTTGTAGCATTTGAGGTTTTGGTTGTTGCAGCTTGATGAGGATCCTGGTTGGGAACGTGGGGTTGCCCTCTTGCAGCGCTCTGGATCGTCGTTGTTATTCTCATTGTCTTGCCGGTCTTTGTCCGGCTTGTCGCTGTTGCCATCCCGGCTAATTCTGTCTTTGGAGGCCTGGTCGCCAATGTCGTCTTTCGTGATTTTGTCGACATTCCTTCCACTGTTTTTGGCGCCTATTCCAACAAGGTCTCTGAGTCCTTCGCCACCAAGTTTCACTATTTTCCCCCCGCCAGGGATTAAATCAAGAAGATTTGATGTGGCCAAGTCCAAAGCGGCATCTCCGACACTTTTCCAATCGCCATCAAGAACGGACTTCCCGATTTGTAGTACGTTGTCACCTGCATCAATGACATCTTCAACAACGGGGATCTCTTGGAAAGTTTCCAGGGCACCATCCAGATCGCCTTCAATGACTTTACCTATTGCCTCGCCAGCTCCTTTGGCAGAATCCCAAACATACTTTCCAGTGTCCTTCACACCATCAATAATGTCCCCTCCAAACTCCAACAAGCCTTTACCAGCGTCAGTAAACCAATTGCGCTTTCGTCTGGACAGCAGCAAGTCGTTATTTGGGGACACATTCCCGTTGTCGTAAAGGATGGTATCGTAACCGGCAACTACCGACAGTGTCGTTGATGTACTGCCGTTGGTAAAGCACTTGTAAAAGTCCTTGTATTCAAGCATGGCACGCGAATTTAGCTTTTCCAAAGTAAAATTTGTTTGAAAAAACCTGGTGAAAACCTCGCTTGGCGCTGATGGAACTAAGTCCGTGACTTCTGTCCCGTTGAAGAAGTTGCAAGTGACCTTGTCTGCTTCGTAGTCAACGGAAATTAGGTTGCACCATTTGGAGAACTTTGACAGGCAGGAATCACTGCAGCGTGACAACTGCTCTGAACAGTCCCTGCTGTTGCAAACGTACTGTTCTGTTGCTTTGGAAGTTCCTGTCAGCTTCCGTCCAGGCAATTGATGGAATGTTAGCAATGGTGAAGTCAGATTTGCCCTTCTTATGTAAACATTGGAGTCTGCATTAGCTGCTGGCAATTCCGTTGTCATGGCAGACCTGGATGTCAGTAGACATTTCTTTGTATTGGAATAAGCAGCCTTGCTGCAGAAAGGACGTTGGACACAGGCAGCCAAACATGTGTCTAAGTCATCAGTCGTTATTTCCTCCATGGCCGTTTTTGAACCACTGATCACCCCCAAACTGTGTCTTGGAAGGATGGAAAATTGTTGAAGATTTGGCAGTAATTTTGAAAACTTCAAGGTGTATCTTTGCACATTAACAGATGGGTCTTTTGGACGCCAAGCTGAGAACCGAATAATGTCGCACAGTAATATTGATGGATCAAAATCAATGGCGATGCAATCCTTCTGGCTGATGCAGTCGTTGTAGCAAGTGATCAACTTTTCTTTTTGGTTTCTGCCATTGACAAATGTGCTGTCAGGACAGATGATCAGATCTTGCCTGTATGAGTTTGTCTTCTCTGGATAGTAGCAAGACTGGCAGCCCGTATTGGCATCACATCCTAGGGCCTCTACGGTAAGGCATTTCATTGCATAAAATGCCCCAAGACCATTCCCTGGAGGAGGACACTTTGGAGTCGTTGCCAGTGCTGTTGGTTGGTTTGCATTTTCTGAAATTGTGGTAGTTGGAAATGAAATGTCAGTAAGTTACATCAATGTAATGTCATTATACCAAGAAACTGACCAGGTTCTATGGCTTATAATTGACATGGTGACTAGCAACATGGAAAACTCAGGGAATTTTGAATTTAAAACTGGAATTTTTCACATCCAAGATTGTATTTTTTTTGTAATTTGGGGAAATCTGCACAAAAATGATCAGGCTGATTGTAAATTTTACCATTCTCCTAGCTAGCATTCAGCAGTTGTGATTAATTATTTTTAATTTGCATGATGTGCTTCTAAATTAATCTCTTAAGCATTCTTGGTGATTTATTTAAAAAAATAAAATTGCCGCCAGTGCTGCCTTTGTTATTAATATTTCTGAAAAAGTTTTCAAAAAGATCACACTTTAAAGAAATTATTTCTGGTAGTTCTTTTATGCAATATTTCCTCTATGGGGTTAATTTGTCAATATTAATAGTTCAGAAATTTTCAAAATCATCTAAAACGGCATTAATGCAGGGTTCCCACTTTCTGGAAAGTCAGGGAATGCCAGGGAAATGAAAAAGTGTCAAGGAATGTCAGGGAACTTGTCAAAATTCGTGAAAATGTCAGGGAAAGTTGCCACTGCATTCCCTTAATTATTTTTTAATATTTTTCATAGATAGGCCTAGTCTAAAAGCTATCACTTGTGATATTGAGTTTCTAAAAATTTTGCCTTTGGCGGTTATAAATTGACTATTGCTTAACTAATTTATTTATGGCAACAAAGGGCGTTCGTGGTAGTATTGATATTTCTTAAAATTTCTAAACTCCGCAGCAGAAATACAGCGATGTAGGCTATTGTTGACATCACTATTAATTTCGCTACTAATTAATAAAATGCAACACTTGTGATGAAAATCCTTGAAAATTTTCCCCGGCAGCATTTTGAAGTTCGATTCAGGGCTTAAAAATTAATACATGAAGGCCTACTGTTATCGTGGTCTAATAGTGTGTGAACTTTCATGTAAAATGTCAGGGAAATGACTGACAGGTTGTCCGGGAAAGTCAGGGAAATCGATTTGAGAATTTAAGTTTAAACCCTGTATTGGTGATGTACTTTTTATAAAAAATCCCTACAATTTTCTTTCATTAACATTATTATTTCGAAAAAACATTTGAAGGCAAGTATACATAGAACCTCTTATTTCTGGTAGAGTTTTTAAAAAAATGTTCGTATAAGCCATCATTTGAATTAATTTGTTTGGTAATGTTGCCTAAACCCTACCATTAGGAATACTAAGTGCTGTTTTAATAGAATCGTAGCACACAGTTAATCATGTTTTTTGAACCCGTAGAAATTAGAATATGGAACTGGAAAACTCAGGGAATTTCATTTTCAGAAAATAAGTCATCATGATTGAAGCCCAACAGTGACTATTAAACAATTAAGACAACTAAGTGCTTAAATGGTTGGTTACAGTACCTGTTATGTTGCTGGCCTCCTGTTCTTCCTTGATGAACCTCCATTTGTTGTCGTTGATAGAGCCCACAGATTCAATGTCAAACGCTGCAAGAACCCCATATTGGAAGTCGACATAATTTCCAGAGTCTCCGGAGACGCTCGCAAACTGTGCACAGTCCTTAGTTGCAAAGGTGTAAGACACTGCCTTGCACATCGTGGTGTCTTGACAGCGATTGAGGCAGCCCAAAAACGATGTTTCTGTTGATGTCACCAAAGGGCTTGTGCCATTGGAGCTCGTTATGATGGTGTGTCTGCTGTAAATCCAACGATGGACAATGCCTGTTGGTTGGTTCATGAGGACAGTTGTCCAGTTTGACTCTGAACGAAATTTTCCTGTGGTGGAGTTGAAAGTGTAGCAGATGACACTCTCGTGGTCATAGCTATAGGCCACGCACTCATTCCTGGCAATGCAGGCCCCAAAGCACTCAGCATAGGGAATGTTGCTGTGGACTTCCATTGGTTGGACATTCACCAGCAGGTTCTTGAACTTGGTCAATGGCAATGTTGGACAGAGATCGCAAACTCGAATGCCTTTCTTGTCTTCGAATTGCAACAGGAGGTCCTTCTTGGGGTCAATATCTGTGCAGGCAAGCCTGTCTGGAGGCAGAGTGTAGTTGTTGGCAATAACCAAGAGATATTTGGCATAGTTGAGGTAGTCTCCATCAATGCCCAATGCATCAGAAGTGACACTTTGTCGCCTTTTTCGCAGTAAATCCCTGGCGGATACTGCGAGAAGTGAGGTGAGTCCGAAGACTACACACAGAAGCCACGTCTGGCGAACGTTTGGAAGTCTTTGCATTGTGGTCCTTGACCACTGTCAGTGCTTCAGATACGAATCCATGAACACATTTATAGCAAAACAACATGTTTGTTTGTTTGCTTGGCGTGGGCTTTGTGCATGGGATACTGATGTTTTGTGACTTCCACACGTGTTCAAATATTGAGCTTGGGAAAACACTGGTAATGTGGAATTAAGCAATTAATGACAATAATGCTGGGGTGATATCAAGAAGTGACGTAGATCGGATCGGCGGTTCCCGTCCACTCGACCCAGCGCTAAGCCCCTTAATCCTTGATGGACCACCTGGTTTGACTCGGCCGACGGTAAT
>JAQGAF010006070.1:0-10857 GCA_034687865.1 Kryphioiulus occultus | reverse complement strand
AAATGCAACCATGGCAACCAAGGAACGAGAAATGTAACCATGGCAACTAAGGAATAAACGACAAATGCAACCATGGCAACCCGATGCACGAGGAACGTACCCATGGCAACTAAGGAACAAGAAATGCAACCATGGCAACCGATGAACGATAAACGTAACCATGGCAACTGATGCACGATAAACGTAACCATGGCAACTAAGGAACGAGAAATACAACCATGGCAACCAAGGAAGGAGAAATGCGGCCATGGAAACTAAGGAATTAACGAGAAATGCAACCATGGCAACTAAAGAACGAGAAACGTAACCGTGGTAGGGTTCCCCCAGACCTGGAAAACCTTGAAAAGCCAGGGGGAAAATTGATTTACAGTGTACTTTGAAAAACCCAGCAAAATTCGACAAATGAATAACCGATTTCGCGTATAGCTATATTTATTGGTTAGCACAAATATCAAGAGGTGACGAGCAATTCTGTGAAAGAAATTAATTGTTCATTATAAAATTATTAAATTTGCTGGTTTAAAATACCATGTTTTCCTGAACGTTCAGTGGTCAGGATCTCTGGTTGGTCAGAGAAATTTGTTTCATAACCTGTATGGTAATTAGGAATGAAAGAATCGTGATTTTCACCTATGATGACATCATTTTCATAAAAAAATTCAAGGGCAGCGCATAAACGACGTCTAAGTTTGGGGAAGGGGGTAGGGATCCACACAAAAATTGGGACTCATGGACTAGAAGAAGGTGAGTTCCATGATAAGAACAAGATGGCGGCCATATATGAGCAGTTCGATTTTAATCTCTCGTTATCAACGCCTCGATGAAACGAGAGCTAGTCTTTTCCAAACTAATCCCAACCGTCATAATTGGGTGGCAAATCCCAACCGAGCGAGGGCGAGAGAACGCCTTTTAATCCCCCGTTAAACCCGTTCTATTTATCACGGGGCCTGAATTATGACGCAAAAAGATCAACGGGTATCGATTAAGCTAATCTTTTTGATTAACAGCTCACCTCCCATTGGTTGAGGATGCCCGAAATGAAACAGATAAGGGATTAAGGAAAACGACTGAAGCGCTCCAGTCATCGGACTCGCATGGAAGGAGCTAGGGACGTTCGTAAAACCTCGTCACTTTGGTTAAATTTGTATGCTATTTTCGCTCAATTTTTCAACTTTTTCGATTTAATCTCTAGATATAATACCCCACAACCAAACCGAGTCCAACGCCTTTTAAATACGGTTCGTTTACTGTTTTCGACGCGAAAATTACGAGTTTATTTCAGCGGGGGGATTATTTCACCGCCTTCCCAATGCATTCTTCGCAACTTTAATCCTCTTTTCTCCAAATATTTAATAACTAATTCGCCTCGCAAAATGCCCAGCTCGCGCGAAACGCACTTTCGGAGTAATTAATGTTTCGTAATTAGTCATTTAGGCGAAATTAAGCGCTTTAAAACGCTCCACCAAAACTGGCATTATAGCCCAATTATGGAAATGAGGTACAATACAGAGTATTACAAAAACTTTGGAAACAGCAATACAGGGTGGATCGCGAATTGGGTCGAGTAAATATCGGAGTAGGTAACGAAACGAGGCGACAAACAAAACCCTTTCGACACGCTTTTTATTTTTCTAAGTCGAAGATAATAAAAAACCGAATTGTTTGTTTTCAGTCTGAAATTCCAGACTTTGCATTCGACAGTTGGGCTTATTAAGGCGATAAAACAAGCAAATAAATGAGATCGAAAGCAAATATTTGCAAAAAGATTTCGGAAATGAACGAACGACCAAAAGGGTTTTAATGGCTGTTGAATTCGTGTTTGTTTCCTCCGCAGCGAGGCCTGAAAGGCCAAATGAACTTTATGAGACTTTTATGGACTTAATAAATTTAGCAAACGCATTATTAAATTAAATACACTCGGACCATTAGGTGTTCAAGAAGATGTAGGAAAGCTTAAGGCTGTCCAAAATTCGAGTTGAAATTCCGTCATGCAAAAAATTGACATTTTTTCATTAAAATTTTTCTAATAATGGCTAAATTTTATATTTACTCCGTGAATATTAAGTCGTTTACTAGGGATCGTTCTCTTTTTAAAGTTAATTAAAATCCTCCGTTGATGTATAACAAAATATACAAAGATGACAAAAATACGAAAGGTCATTCGAAGGTCAATTTGCCTCACATGCGAATTACCTTTTGAATTTTTGCCATATTTACATGTATTTATTTTCTTATAAATCAACGAAGGACTTCATTAACCAAAAAAAGAGAACGATCGCTGGTAAACGACTTAATCTTGATGGGAAAAAAAAATAAAATTTGCATGGAAGGTATAGGGATGACGTCACACTACGTCAGGATGTCGTATAGCGTAGTAGATCGTCTTAAGAAATCGAGAGAAAATTTGCGAAGAAATGCAGGAAAACTTGAAAAATACAAAAATTCAGTAAACTTGCATGAAATCTTATAGTAAATAGAAAAAGAATTTTCTATTTCAGTTTGACCTTCATCGGTCGCCTCGAAGGTCAAACTCGCGACTGGTTGCGTGGGGCGCCACCTACAGCCATTTTTTTGCCATTAATAAAATGCTTCTGGAAAAGCTGATAAAAATAAGCGCTGAAAGGAATGCAGGTTAAGTGAATTTTCTTAATGGCGACGATAAATTTGCGCGAAATGAGGGAATTTTACGAGGTTTTTTTCTTTTTTTTTTCTTAGAAAAACGTCTGAAACGAACATTTTTTTTTCGCACGTTTGCGAAGCATTTATTTCCCTTATTTCTGGACTCAGAAGTTCGCCTTTGGTTTCCAAACAGATCGAATAATACGTTTTGAAGAAATAAATGACTACGCGAACCGAAATTTAATCTCGAGGGCAATTCGACGCATAAACGAAGGTCATTTATAACGTCCAAAAACACCTATAGTAAGTTACGAAATGTGCCACAGATGGCGCTGGCGTTTTCAACTGTTACACAGACAGGGTTCCCACATTTTGTTGGGGAACGAAATTCCCTGACTTTCCAGATCACTTTTGAATTTTTCCACGATCGTGAAAAATCAACATTTCACTACTATACTTTATTTTTACTTTGCAAAGATATTTATTTCTAGAAAAATGGTAAAAATTGAAACGAACATTTGAAAACATTCGTAACTTTAATAAAAACTTAGTTTGAAGAGTAGGCTAACTTATGTTTCCTGATCAGCTTTGGCAATTTCTTTATCAACAGCAATAATGTCATTCGTTTTTGTCTGTTTCTTTTCTGAGGGAATTTGACTTAATTATCAAATTGATAGATTGATTCTATTGGGCTTCATCAGCACATGGAGAGGTTTTCAAGTGAAATACTTTAAACTAATTTGCTTTCATCTTTTGAAATCATGATTTAACAAGTTTATGGGCATATTTTTTGTCAGTATAATTTTGATCATAAAAATTCCAGGTCAAATTTTACATCTTCCCTGACTTTCCAGGATTTTCAAGGTTTTTCCAGGTTGTGGGAACCCTAACAGATCACTACAGCACGTATTACGGCAGAATTCTCTACTGGGGGGCCCACACCCTAAAAGAGCATTCAAGGATTTGGAAAATCGTTTCGCGTGAAATATTAATTTAAAAAATTGAAAATAAATTTCGTAATAATCGGTTTGATTCAAGGCTTTCGAACGAGCCCAACCCAACCCCTAGCCAGGGCCGAATTACTTAAAAAGCAGCTGTTGGGCCAATTGACGAATATTTTTATCGACTTTCGCATCCTTGGGATCTCCCAGTTAGGTTCGTTAAAAAAAAAAGAAAAACAACGACGAAAATAAAAACAAACAAAACAAAGGAAGTGAGTGCATGAGTAAGGAAGGAAGAAACGAGGAAGACCTCCTACATACGTTCCCCCCAAATCAATTTCGTCAAATTAGCGATGCATTGCACGCGCTCGGGTGCAAAACGAAAAATTTGCATACGAAAAATTTACGACATGTCGATCCTCGAGCGAGGCCTGTTTAGGGATTTGGTTTCACTCAGTGAAATCACGGAGGAAAGTTCTGGTTAGTAAACACTGCACTATGATATTGTACGAAAACGACTCGGAGAATTTAACAAAATTTATGGCGCCAGCAGAGTGTCTTATGGATTAGGTACTGCAAATTCCATGACTTTTCAATGACTTAAAATACTTCCAAATTTTAATACCTGTTGCAATATGGCTATTAAAAGTTTAATGTCATCACTCAAGTGTGATTGTCCGAAACATCCTCTACCACGGTATTGACATTATTATCAGCATGTAATGATCAATTTTTATTTTGTGAATGAAAGTCAAAAATTCCATGACCCTAATGTAATTTTCATGACTTTTCAATGACTTCCATGACTGGCAGACACCCTGTGACAATTATAGTCAGGGTGATGTACCACGGTGATGACATCATCATCATGTTATGGTCAATTTTTATTTTGTGAATCAAGGGCAACAATTCCATGACTCCAAGGTAAATCTCATCACTTTTCCATGACTGGTAATATACCTGGAGAGTGATATACCACGGTGATGACATTTTCATGGTGAATCCATTTTCATCAGCATGTCATTATCAATTTATATTTTGTGAACAAAAGGCTAAAATTCCACGACCCCAATAGTAAATTTCATGACATTTCCAGGACCTCCATGACCAGTAGACACTCTGTGACAATTACAGTCAGGGTGATGTACCACGGTGATGACATTTTCATGGTGAACACATTTTCATCAACATGTCATGATCAATTTTTATTTTGTGAATCAAGGACAAAAATCTCATGATCCCAATATAAATTTCATGACTTCCCTGGCCAGCAGACGCCATCTTAGAAATTATGAAAAGTTATAACAGTTGTAGTTGGCATGGAGTCTAATTAAAGCGAAATGGCAAATTTTAACTAAATGACGTATACTCGTACAGTGTCATACTTGAAAGTCCTCGAACAGTGGCACAAAAAGCGGAAGTTGTACAACTCACGCTGCTGTTGTTATTGTTGGTTTTATGGTCATCGACGAAAGGCTCTAAAACACGGCAGGGGGAATTTCGGGTACGACCGAGTTCATTTGCACGTCAATTTCGCTTTCGATTTTTCGGGACCCCCCGCGAATTTCTGGGGAACCAAAAACATACAAAAATTCCGCTACGAAAGTATGACCGGGGGTGACACTCGCCGCTATTTCTCGCTAATTTCGAGGCTCTTGGGAGGCCTCTGAATTACGAACGACATAATAAGACAGACACTGTATGCCATTGTTTCAATCCAACAGTAACCGTCAATCGGAATGTTCTACTGGGTCAAAGGTCGAACATTGCACGAATTCGTAGCCGAAAGAAAACTTTTGAAATACTCATCTCAATAACGGGCTTTCGAGCGTCAATTTCGCCTTTAGCGTCGACCTTGAATAACACGCACGCTTTGAAAAACTCAAATTCGTAACTTTTCATTAATAATGATAAAAATTGAACAAAACGGAAGGAACGATGAAACGCGCGCACGAGAAGCGGATGTGACGTCGCGCATTCTAAATTTTCAAACTGAAGAAAGAACAGAAAAAAATGAGGATGGAATGACGAAAAAGCGTCGTGAAAACGAAACAAAACCAAATGAAGACCGAAAACGCGAGTCAAGGTCGCAGCTGAAATTGTTCAAATTTCAAGTCCCCCAAAACATCGCTTAGAACATTTACCTTTTCAAATTTAAAACAAGAAAAAGAACGGAATGAACGTACAGACCATTCGAACTTTCAAATTGTATCATCCAAGACGCAGCAAAATTATGAAAATACGGTTGAAAACACCAATTGACACGTTCGTTAAAAACTATATTTTAAAAGCAGTCAAACGTTTCAGCCAAGTTTGTTTCAAAAGCTTTGAAAAAATCGGACCGAAGCAATTCGCTTTGAAATTCGAAAACGCGAAACGTTCCAATTTTTCGAATACAGAACGTTCGAACTGGGAATATTCGAAATTAATGTATGGCAATGGAAGTAAACGCAGTTAAATATTGAACGAAGAAATTGAGGTAAAAACTTACGATTAAAAGTAAAATCCACGGGAGAATCGCGCACGGACGAGAGCGCGTCATCGCGGCGGGAAAATCGACGAAAACTGGGCGAAAAAAAAAACCAATTCCGGTAAGCGAAGGGGTCAGGTGTGGAAGGTTGGCCGCTACATGGGTGTGCGGCACTTAAACACACACGTCTTGGCTCGGTTAAAAACTAAAGGATGAGAGATGGTCGGAGAGAAAGTTGGACTCTCGCGCGAAGGCTGCTGCATTCGGGCGACGATGTTCACACCTTGACGAGAGGAGACGGAATGAACGAACGCGTTGGGAAACTGGGATGAGGAGGGCAGGCGGGAGAAACAAAGACAGAGGAGAGAGGTCAGCGGAAAATATAAGATGGGCGCCTTGGCGACGAAAGTGGCCGAGGAAAGAAAAACTCGAAGGATTAATTCGTGATCTGTTCTAACCATTTGCATAAAAAAATTAAAAAACACCATCCAAAATGACGATGAGATGACGAAAAAGATAAAAGGAAAATGGAATGGAAGAAAAGAACAGAAAAATAAAGAACAAGAACGTTCGAAATGTGATGCGTCAGGTTGAAGCGTCGCACCCCGAGGATCGTCCGTTAAATTCCGTCCGATAGCTCCACAGAGGGCGCGTCATAAATTAAAAACAACTACAGTGGACTCCGCTTTATGGGATCACATTGGTGCCAAGGCTATTTCGGTAACAATAGCCGAATGACAAGAAAATGCGGTCGTTACTTAATTTGAATTATTACGTACATATACATCGAATAATTTAACTTTACAAAGCTATTTGCAGCTAAGAAACCACTTATATTGGTTTGTTTACAATTTCTCTGTGTAAATTTGTCAATGAAATTCTCACGTTCATGCGTGTATTGTACAGCATTTGAAAATCAAATTGATCTACGCTGTCCACTAAGATAAACTTATTAGTGCTTCTGTCATCTCGACACTTCTGGGTGGTTTCTCAAATAAGATGCACGTTTTCATATTCCTCAACATTAAAATCATTTTCATCAGTCCGCTCTGTTTGACTCACAGATAGTCTAGCAAGTGCCGGATTTAGTCATTGGGGCTGCTAGTGAAATATTTTCCGTCTATGAAAATCGAAAATTTGGAATAATATCCCATGAAATTTTTGCTGTTCATAGCAGATGGAACATCATTTTAGACATTTTCTTCCAAAATTTCTCATTCCTCTTGTTTTACGGATCCTCCTTGAGGGAAAATGATAACAATAAGCGAATTGTTGATTACAATAACCGATGGTTTCACTGTGTATTTGTATACGAGCGTTCGGGACTTGGCGATTTCGATGACAATAAACGTATGATAACATTATGCACGATCCCTTTAAGCGGAGTCCACAGTATCATAGCATACGCTATAGAAATGTGGTGTTCACGAACAGTAATAAAATTATTGCCAACACTAACTCGAAATTTTTAACTTCCACACATGCATACTGTACTAAGAGATGGCATGCATTATCACTGATCGAAAATTATCGATTCGAGAAACCATTATGTTAAATTAGATTAAACATGAAGGATTTCAGTCACAAAAAGCACATTTTAAAAAAAAAAAACGAGATTTGTGCAGAACTGGATTGAAATTGATGGATTTTAATCCACTTTTGTTCAAAAAAGTATGCGTGGCCCAAATCAAGACTGAATTTGGTTGAGCTATATAACCCCCTTCATCATTTGGCCAATTAACTCATAAGATGACGACGTAATACTTGAACGCCTGGCTACCCATGCAGAGCGTAACAATCACGTCCTTTTTCGCCTCACGTTTCCAAAAGGCCCAAATCGCAATTCGGGCATCTTTTCGTTTGTTTTCTTCGTCCAATGATTTCGTCAAATGAAGCCAGCGTGAACAAAGGCGTAATCAGCGATTTTAAATCTCCTTTCTTCTTCTTTTCTTGTTTTTGCCCCGGCTTTATTTGGCCAATCAATTTAGGGCGTAATGACCTCGGCGCATTGTCATTGGTCGGAATTAAAGTGGGTGGAAAAAAACCGACGAAGAGGATCCAGAAAATCATGATTAGATGCCTTTTTGCTAGGTGCTCGGTTAGTGAAAATGGCGGAGGTGCCTGGTCAAGCTCATTGGGTCGTCCATAAATCACGTCAACAATAACCCGAATAACCCCCTTCGCTCATTAACACAATGCGAATGTGAAGCGGAGCTTGCTTAATTAATTAATTATTTAATTAGAACTCGTTACGTTCATAAATTCCTTTCCCGGACGAATTAATTCGCGATTAAATATCCTCGGGTAATTCTTAAACAATGCGCGTTCTCGCAGCGCCATAATTAATTGGTTATGAAAATAAATAACTGGAAGATGAAGAGAAGACAACGTCATCAACAGTAGCACAAAAATAATTAATTGCGCTAAAATAACTTTCTCTATGGTGACGAGAGAAATTAATTTCACGATTAATTTACTTTTAATCGATCGACCGTTTAATCCTCATTAAGCGTAAATAAATGGCCGTTAAGAGGTGATTAATTAACGCTAAATTAAATTGAAGCCTCGAATACACTACGCGTACGTTGGAAATACTTTCACAAAGCGTTTGACAAAATTGAAAATGAAAGCTAATCTGATCCACGTGACCGAGGTAACCATGGGAACGACAGAACGTATCCATGGCAACCATAGAACGACAGAACGTAGCCATGGCAACCATAGAACGACAGAACGTAGCCATGGCGACCGTAGAACGACAGAACGTAGCCATGGCAACCATAGAACGACAGAACGTAGCCATGGCGACCGTAGAACGACAGAACGTGGCCATGGCAACCGTAGAACGTCGAAATGCTATCCATGGCAACCGTGGAACGTCTTGTCGCGCGCACGTGTTCTGTTTTCCAACAAGATGGCGGCCTCCATGATCCGTTCGATTTTTCTTCAATTTTGGGGGTTTTTTTTACGAGGACTTTCGGAAGACACAATTTCCGTTGTGCGCGGAAGTGCGGGTCCTGAAATGGCCAAGATAACCGGAAATGCCCCTCACCCATTTCGACGTGTCAGATCCCAAATGTTTTTTTTTTTTGTTTTAAATTCGGAAACACCGATTGGATGCCAACTGGGTGTCAGCGCGTCCTAAACGAACCCTTTTATTTATTATCATGCCAATGGTGGCAACGCATGTTAAAAACGACGATTCGCTTAGGAGAAGACCTGAAGAAGGAAGAAAAAAAAAGAAGATAAAAATTGAAAGGTGGAATTTAAGGCACGCATCGAGACTTTTTTTTAGGCCAAAATCGAGTTCGATGCTTCGTGGGGGGCAATCAAGATGGCGCCAGTAAGTCATAAGGAGCTTCCTAACTAACAGCTATTGGCAGAAAGATGATAAACAATATCTTGAAATTAACAAACATCTCCATTCGTTTCAAAACGAAGGAGGTCATTATTATTTTTTTTAAATACATTTTTCTATAAGTTAAAGCAGTTTTTGATTTATAATTTAACGCCATGCAGCTTCCATTTAGCTTAACATTATCGTTATTTTCAGAGCAGAAACAGCTTTAATGGAAGGCCTGAAAGCATCGTTTTTCATTCTGTTACACTGATTGAAAGAATTTCGTTTAATTGCAATCGATGTAAAGCCTTTTTGTCCCCGACAGAAATTTTTCAATCCGATTTAATTTCTTTTTCCCTGCTCTTAATTTTCTTTTCAGACTAATCTCAATCGATGTTTTCCCCATTATCGAACAGCTGAGGCCCAAGTTCGCTCGACTCCTTCGTTAGGATTTTGGCTCGGAGCAATGCGAGCGGAATAAAAAGGTCTCTAATTTTTATCTCTCTCTCGCTTCTTCTTCTTCGTAAACGAATGAAATTTTTCATCCCCGCCCCCCCAAAGGAGAAATTCGTTTCCTTATATGATAGGTGCACGGAGTTCGTGGGTTTTTGCCCAAACGCAATTCATTTATCTTAATATCCGCATCGTAATTTATGAGGCGGCCTCGGTCCCATGGAGCCATAGCTCACAAAAACGCTAATCCTAACCAGCATCCTATGGGGAATGGCAATGGCTCAGATGGAAGGGCTGTATACATGTATTGCTTCTTTCGCCATCTTTCCTAACCAGACACTCGGCTCCAAGGTCTTTAATTCCCAAACCAATTGGGTTTGGCCAAAACCCGGTCTTATTTCATGAAATAATCTTATTTTCTAGTCATATTTTTAGAAAGAACGCCTTTTACTGGTCATATTTCTTGAAATAACGCCTTTTACTGGCAATTTTCCTCGACTTATCGGTTTACAGAAACTCAAAAGAAATTTTCGGACATCAGTAAGCATAATTATTTCTAGGTAAAAATTATGAACTACCCTCAAGCTCTGAAAGGAACTGACGTCACCGTTCCAACATTTAAAAAAAAGCACGCGCGGAAGTTCCAATTATCGCGAGATTCATAAAAAAACAAGAATTCGAATTTCCAAAGTTCCACGATGGAATTCTTAATTTCGAATGTTCCAATTCGCACGTTTTCATTGAGTTTGGTTGAAATATAAACGATGAGGTTTTCAATTTTCAAATGTTAAAAAAAAATATCGTCATTTCGTCACTTAAAGAAGGTTGTCAGGTCGCTCATGTGGACTTTTCCAGGTGAGTTTTTTAAATTATGATGAATTTATAGCCTAAAACACTCAATGGTTACATGTAAGCCGGTGAAGGAGTTAAATTCAGAGTTAAATTCCTCATGTTATACTCATGTTACATTTTATTTTATACTACGTTTTTTAAAAACACGCAAATCAATAAAAAATTAACTTACCAGTTATTCA
>JAQGAF010006069.1:0-10859 GCA_034687865.1 Kryphioiulus occultus | reverse complement strand
GGGAACCCGCAACCCTTGGGTCGAGAGGCCAGTGCGCTACCACTCGACCACCGGCGCCGTGGTCGTTGTCGGCAGGTATCACTGTACGTGGATCAATTCAGTTCATGTCTCGTGTGTATGTTGCCGGTGTCCTGGGCTCTGAAGTACACTGTGTATTAAGTCATCTCTGAATCCCTTATTCAATTCATCGATTTTTCTCTCATTGTTTAAAAATAAACGTTATAAAATTAAAATGCATTTAGTTTTCATCGCATTCCCTGCTTCGTGTTTCAGTTTTGATGACTTCTGTAAAAAAAAGAGATGACTTTCGGTATACCTCATGTAGTGTCAACATATTTGTCAAGAAATCGAACGGTCGGTCATACATGATGATGATACGTCACAACTAATTGCGAAAGGTCACATTTTCATCAGGGTATTGACATTGGGACATCATAAGCGTGAAACAACATTTTATATTTGCCAAATCAGAGGAAGTTGTAGGTTTTCTACTTTTTGACCATCAAATGCAATACCTGTCCCATTAGTTAGAGTGCTTGCTTTTGGCAGAATAAACGAATCCGTTTAGCACAGAGATGTTAATTGGATGGATTTGTGTAAAGCACGTAGTTTTGGAATACTGAACGTTTTCCTGGTCGTGTACTAGTTCTCGTGGCCGCCATTTTGTGGCATCGTTCCTCTTTAAGGCCTTAACTTTTTCCACAAAATTGCTGCCATACATTTATGGAACTCGCGTGCAAAACTTGATAGAATTTAACAAACTAGAGCAGTTTATAAAAAATGGAGTTAATCATGAAAGGGCATATTTTCCGGAACACTGATCCATAAGCTCGATGGGAGCCCGAGGAATGCAAATTTCGGAGCGGAAATTGCCTGTCGGTTTCGGAATACTAAAAGCAAACTAGAGAAGACTTCATTTGACGTGCAGAAATCGATTTCTATGACTATCATAGAAAACGGTTCGAGGAAATAGCTCAATCCTGGCCTACACCTGACAACAAACACATTCAAACGAATCGAAAATCAGTTCAACGTAAACAGCGCTGGGATGAACCCATGTACATGTACATGTATGAGAGAGAGGAAAATTCTTCCAGCTTCGCAAAAATGAAATGTTAGTCCATGTAAGCTCCGTAAAATGAGTAACGTTAAGAAATTCTCTGGCAAACCTGATGTGATTAATGTACTGACATGGTGAGCAAAAAGCCAGTATCAATAGACTTCGCGAGAACAGCTCATGGCAATTAATTCCTAGAACAGAAGGTGGTGTGTACATGTATTGGTAAACACGTTGATAGCGCCCTCTGTTGACATGTCTCGTTAGGGGGTAGTTTGCGAGTTCGCGAACATCTGCAGGCATCGATCCTGCGATCGTTAATGCGGCAATAAGTTTGCATCTGCATATGGGTTTTTTGCACTGTATTTTGGAGAATATTTAGCAAAACATGTTGCATAAATTAACTACGTGTACGTACATTCGCAAACAGCAGTGTGTATTGAAAGATTTTTCTCAGTGTAGTCATGTGCAATGTGGGCCACACGGTCAATGATACTGTCAATTTCAGCAAACACTGACAGTCATACTGATTGTGTACATGTAATGTGCCCGGTATGTCTACTAATGGATAGATATTTTATTCTAATTACTGACATTTATCCGAATTTTTGGATAACTTACTATCAGTATCGAAATATTGATACATGTAGTAGTTTCACAAAGTTATCAGCTTGACTGCAAGTCATTTATTTATACGTGGGGGTTCCCCAGAGTTGAAATCTTCAACTCCCCTGACTTTTCCAAGTTTTACAACAATTTCCCTAACCACCCTGGCCACTAAAAATGCAGAGATGTATCATATGCCAAAACAAGTAATGCTGGCATAGATAGGAGGTAGAACAAATTTTCATTAAGAACTAGCACATTTAGATTAGTTTTTAAATTCACAATTGTATTATTATCTTCCACAGAATTAATTGTAATCTCTTGATTTCTATGTTAGCCAATAACTAGCTATGTAAAATGTATCATTGATTTGTTGAATTTCCCTGACTCTCAAAGTAAATCCACTTTTCCAGACATTTTCAGATTTTCCAGGTGAACCCTGTACATATACAGTGTATTTGCGATGTGCACAGGAAATGAACTTACGTGACATACTCTACTGTGTTCATGTACATTTCACATCAATAGTGTTAAACAAATACACTCGAGGTTTAAGCAATACTGTTATCACACAAAATGCATAAGATGCCTATAATAAATTTCGATTTTTAAAACATTGTCTCATGTGGACGTTTTCTAAGAAATCACAGTATAGTTAATGATATATTTGCATAAACATCGAGATATACATACATTACACGGTATTTGCATTTTAAAAACTTTCTGTTCGTTTCACATTTCATTAGTTTTTACCGAATTTTTTTCATTCCCACGTGCATGTACCGAAATTTTCACTAAAAAAATGGGTAAAGTTTCTCTTTACCCATTTCGTAGCCTATTTTCGTCCCTCCCATGAGGCGCTTTTCAAGAGTCATGACTGTGCCAAACCACAGGACAAGTCAAGTTTACAGGCATGGAAAAAGTGAGCATTCACTTTATCATCGGTACCTGTAATTTATTTGAACAAATTAACCATAGGCGTTCACTGTTAGCCTGATTCGCACGACCCAGAAAAAGCCTGGGATTATAACCGAACTGGAATAGACAATTAATTTTCATAACATCTTGTCTCTTGATCTAAGTTTTAAGTCAATGGCGGTCATTTTGTTAGTACTGATTTTGCGATTAAAACACGTCTCCTATTTGTGAATCGAGAACAACTATACCCATTTTAAATAAGCAAAATTTCAATCTGATAAGATTGATAAAAAGAAGTGGATCTTTCATACCTGTACGTCTTAAGATTTGAGTATAAAGGAATAAGCATTTCTTGAATCACTCAACTGACTAATGACGATGAGATATGTTGACAGACATTGAGACTTGATGATTGAGTTAATGTGGTGGCCGTCCTGTCAGTTAAAAGGTGGTCAATATAGGGAGGTGGTCAACTTTGGCGGTTCTACTGCATATAAGATTGATAAAAATAAGAGACCAGTCGTACGATTTGAATCACTCATCTGACTGAAGACGTTGAGATATCTTGTACATGTATTCAGATGTTCTAGCATTATGTAATGTCACTCACTAGAGAGAATGGCTTATTTATTGGATGCCCTTTCTTAAAAATAACACATTCGCCAGATTTCTATCGGTGATCGTTGACGTCATATGTGGTTGATCACTCGGTCGCTTTCGGAAATTATGATACTAAATCTGGCCTTCGTGCATAAGGCCATGAATAGGATATCTTCTGGAGAAAAAATTGCCTATTATGGTGCCATGATAACATTTCGATCAATTGGAAACTTTCGCGAAATAATGCCGCAATATTTTCTATATCGTTTGCCAAAAGGATAAAAAATCGCTTCTTTCCCCCATTTCCCAGTCATCCTCCAATGTGGCCTGATTTTAAAGGGGATGGAAACTAGAGCTCATGATATTGCTATATCGAGTAGCTGCGTTGCACGCAGATAAGGTCGCATGCAAATGTAGCAGAGGGAAGGAAATTTAATTACGTTTCAATTAATGGGCAGTTACGAAAATTATATTGTCCCGTATCATAATAAGCTATCTAGAAGATCGTTTAAAAGCAAGGTTCCAGTCAGAAAGTGCATTGGCACCAACAAAAGAGAACCAATATAAAACATAGAAAGTTGTACGTATGTAGATTCGTTTTAATTTACTTAAATTATTTTAAAAGCAGGATGCAGGCTGTCAAGTACACCATTATTTTTATAGTGTATATTTCCTATATTTTTAGGCATATTCCTGTATTTGAGAATGTTGATAATTTACTTTAAATTAAAGTTAATTACAAGCCTACCAAGCTGCACACAAACTGCATTGGAGACGTGAAAACATTCACCTTAAAAAAAAGCAAAGTAATAATTGATAAAGAAAATTACAACTCGCAAAATCGACTGTTAAGGAAAATAAAAAAACCTTGGAAGGTACATGTATTCGAATAATATTCTCATAAAAATTCCTACTATTCCACTATTTATTACAGTACGGGTATTCCAGTATATTGTCCTATAAGCTTATTTCCTATATTTTTGTGGCATATTCTTATATTTTATAATGTTAACAACTGAAAACAAAGCTACATTTGCTTGAAAACCTACTAACCTACACCCAAACAGAATTAGAGACGCTGAAAATGAAAGAAGTGACTACATTAACTACCAAAAGCAAAGACATAATTTAACAAAATGACAACTTGCAAAAATGACTTAAGAAAAAAAATATATACATAGATATACAAGATGGATAATGGAATATGTAAGTGCTGTATTTCAATACTAGGTTATCCAAAAATTCAGATAATCGTCAGTAATCAGTGTAGCCAGCATCGGCACATCAGCATAGCCCCTTACACGATCAGTATTACTGTCTGTATATGTCTAAACTGACATTATTATTGACCGTGCGAGGTCCGTTTTTTTGATACCCTTCCTACCCTTAATCTCAATTTTCTAGGCATCTTGCTGGCGGTTGAAAAACTGACGAATACTCGAAGGATTACTGTAAACATTCCTTGGCGCATATAAGTCGTAAAATATTCAAACTTCATAAATTCAGAATAATAGATTTCATTTTTACAAGTAGTCAGTCCGCAGTCTGAATTTCTTCAATGCGATTTTAAACAGTTAAAACGTTTTAAAATCTGATCACTACCACCCTCCAGACCCCTCCAACATTTTTCTCAAAAAAGTCCTAAATTCTTCCTATATTTTTTCCTTTTTCCTATATAAATATACCTCCGTATACTACATGTACTTGACAGCCTGGGGATCATAAAATCCATCAAGTAACGCATTTTATATTAATTTTAAATTATGGTTTGGAAGGTGCCTGTTTGTCATCATCGAACATTCTCGAGTGCAATCATCTGGCAGCCCACCCCAATCCTTGTTGAAAATCAGAACTTCCCTATTTTTGAATGCAAATTTACCTTGCACTCTTAACACACTAAACGCGAGTTTATAACCATATCACGTAATTCTGCCGGTGTTTAATTGGAGAGAAGTCAGTCCTGGGGTCGTTTGGAAGTCTGCGCATAAGGTGGAGTCATAAAGACAATGGCATATAGTAAGACCGGCAATATCGACTCAGTTTGCAGGCAGTTTTCGATTAAATTATAGCAGTTGGGATCCCAGACACCCATTAAGTACTGAAATTTCCATAGTGCTTGTGATTTTTGAATACTAAACTGGTATCTGGTTATTGGAAGAAAATTGAAAGGTATACAGTTAACGTGTATTTTCCTCAATACCTGCCATTGAAGCAACCTGATATCCATTGTTCCATCATCGATCAGAATAACTATAGTGTTGGTTAATTCTGAAACCAGCAATTCAATAAAACGATGCATGGGTTACTTCTGCCAACAATTAGGATCAGAAAAGTGTATGCATTCCCATTTATTTTTGTTCCTGAATGGCGAAAACCCCTGTCGATCCAGCAATGCATATCCTTGGCTAGTGCGTCATTTAGCTCTAATAATAATAGCGAGCAAGTATTTTATTATTGGGCGCACAACAATCCTTTAGGATAGATAAATGTATTGCCAGACACAAGTGTATTTTGGGCTAAAATCGATCGTCCAGGACGGCGTTTGAAAGTCTACAAGCGAGGCACCGTTACACGACTTCAGACTGGAAACGTACACTTGAGCTCATCAAAAAACTTGAGCAATAATTTCATTCCCGTTGATGTTTAATGATTCCAACACGCCTTTTATCGAGCTATCTCGAGGCCACAAATAGGCCAATGAAACGGCAGGGCACCCAGGTCATTGTAACCATAGATTATTCTTATCGTGGGCGGTGGGCATCACAAACACCTGATCAAAAATCTATTATTGCTTATAAACCCTGGAGTGAAATGAAATCCTTGTAATGAATAGTGTTAATTAAGAAATCTAAATGCAAGTGTAATAATTTTGGAATAATCACCTTTTACACGCCGACTTAAATTAACTTAAACCAAGCATCATGCCTGTAAACCTCATTTACCTACTTCACCTTGATTTTATTACACTAACTTGATTTGAGAAACTACATGGGTTAGTAAGATTCAACCGAGCCAGTAATTTGTTCTAAGTCGTACATGTCACGTAACCACCTTAAACCGACTTAACTTGAGACGTTCATGTGACTTCCTGTTTCCTGTAGTTTTGGTAACTCTAAAACCAGATGCTGTGAAGCTCAACATTCACGCTGCTTCCAAATTTGCCCACAAGGGGGCAACATCTGTTTTTCCTAATAGTAGTAATACTGCTAGTTCTCATTGTGTAGTCGGCTCATGGCAGGCCTTTGGTCCATTTTGGTATGTAACCAACTGATTTTCAGCACATTTGCTGCATTACGTCTGCATATGCTAAATCTGGTTTTAGTCAACTCAGGTAGACATCACACCCACGGTCTATGGAGCTGTTAAGTAAACGACTGATTTTCAGCACATTTTCTGCATTATGTCTGCATATGCTGAATCTGGTTTTAGTCACCTCAGGTAGACCACGGTCCATGGAGCTGTTTCTATGAAGCAGAGAATTCTGGGTGTTTTGCAACATTCCACCACCAGGTGGCAACCTGAAGTGCGGTCATGTAAGCCCAACATCTACTTGATCTAAGTGATTTGGTTCAAGTTGTCTTTGTGCAAGTTTGCTTACATGTAAACATAATGAATATTGAAGTTACAACACAAAAACCATGTTTACAAACCTGCACACACAGGGAATTTCTTGATTCGGTGGGAGTTATTATTCACCCACCAGAAACCTATTTGACATACAGCTGTCTCAACTGTTCACTTTTCTTATTTCCCTTTTCCTCCCCAAAATTACTGTCAGGCCCAAAGCCACTAAATCCTTTTTCATGGAGCAGCCTTTTTGAGCACTTCCTTCTTCAGGAGCCTTTTCCTTAACAACAAACACAAACACCGATGTGGGGTCTGCTTGCAGTAAATAGACTGAATTCCTTTCAAGAAAGCCCCCGCAAATCTCGTTTAATATCTAACTCCAACCCACCAACCAGTGCTTTGTTCAAGTTGAGCTACAAATTCAAGAAAGCAGTCGTTTGCAGTGCCTACATCCACAGATGGCGCTGAAGTTTGCTCAGTGGTTATTTCTGGCAACAGCAGCGACCTCTGGTGCTCGATTCACAAAAGACAAC
Source organism: Kryphioiulus occultus (assembly GCA_034687865.1). Lineage (NCBI taxonomy): Eukaryota > Metazoa > Arthropoda > Diplopoda > Julida > Julidae > Kryphioiulus > Kryphioiulus occultus. The sequence goes on along the minus strand of JAQGAF010006069.1, from coordinate 3,578 downwards.
GAGTCCACCCTCTATTTTGATGAGCTGAGCAATGGCAGTGTACTGCATCTTATACAATGGGTGATGGCCAAGCAGTATTATCGCCAACTCATGCTTGGAGGCACTTGTCGTTATGTAAACATTTAAGTTTAAACACTGGAAGGCGTCATCCATCTCTTTAAAACAGATGAGATGTTTCACGTTTGAAACCAGCATGAGTTACCCCTAAGTTGTCAGCAAAATTTAAATCGATTTGGCAAGTAAGTTTCGAGTTTTTGGTAAATTCTGAAATGCAACACCTGCAATGTCATCGACTAATATACGTCTACCTGCATGTGGGTACTGTATTAGTCACAACATGACCTCTGATGGGATGACTCATTTACTGTCCTATTTACCTGATCCTACGTGGATTTAGTGTGATCAACAGGGGATATCTGAAATCCACCAGGGATATTCTCGTACTGCTTCTTCCTGCTCTCTGTGGCTGTCTTGACCATGAAGTTGACAGTGCTTTTATTGGGGGACAGATGTAGGGCAGTCGAAATTCTATACAATTGTTGGCAGCATCAATGTGGCATTGTTATGTCGGATAATGTGCAACCTAGATTTCCTAAATTCACTATTTTCGCGAGGGGGGACGTGCAGAGTGGATTTACACGCGATTTAGTGTTTGTCTTGGCATTTTGACATTGCATTTATGACATCTGCAATAGACACTAAATTAAATAACCTTTGTTATAACAAATACTATAGCAGCTACTGGAAACTGGTGAGGAACTCCATTATCAGGATGTGATGCAGTGTTTGACTGCTAATTCAGTACACTAGGCTACATCTACATGTACATGTATTCATGACATGTATAACTAACGTATATGAGTCAATCGGTGACTTGAGTGATAGAACTCATTTCAACTCACCAATGTGAAACTAAATAGCTGGCGCTATTTTGGAATGAACTTCTTGTGCTCTGCAACAAATTTATGCAGATTCAGACACTCGAAAAACAACAACTGATTAATTTAGACTATGTCAAGATTCGCTACTTGCAATTTTATAACAGTCTGAGATGCTCGCTGAGTCCCAATTTAGACAGTCTAAATTTATGAAACTCTTGTTTTTTCGAATGTTGGAATCTGTATAAATTTGGTTGTATAGTAAACTACTGGACGTGCATTCCAAAATGGCACCAGTAATTTAGTTGTATTTAGGTGAGTTGAAATGACATGTAGTTTCCTAACTACTGACGCTTCAGCGTTGTTGAAACTACAACAGTTAAATAGACACGTGAGTATCCAAATATTTATGACAACATTTCTTCTGATGCCATAAGTGGGGTCAAATTATATTCTTTTGATGTTTCTTGCAAAGTCTGATGGTGGACTAACCAACACGTGAACTTACCAAACCCAGAATAGGGAAACTAAGGAAGTTTTCCTGAAGAAGGCCTACTCAGTATTTTTGTCGATGACTGTATTAGTGTAAAATTACCATCCCAACGCACTCCGGCGTTGAATATTGAACATCAACAAGATTCTTCCTTAAATAGATACGTTGGTATCCAACCATTTATGAAAACATTTCTTCTAATGCCAGTAATTGGTGTCAGGTTATATTCTTTCGATGTTTCTTACGAAGTCTGTTATAGGGTTTTTCAAATTCTATAATTAGTAACGTTTTTATTAGTTACCCCAGTCAGCATTATTGATGCAATGTGATGGTTAGTTTCTACATGTATATACCAAGACGTGAACTAACAAACCCAGAACAGGTAAACTAATGAAGTTTTCTAGGAGTAATCAGTATTTTTGTCGATGACTGTATCAGTGTAAAATTACCATCCCAACGCACTTTGGCGTTGAATATTTCATCAACATGATTCTTCCATTTCCCAGTAAAAACCAGCAAAGCCATTTCCATGATCACATTAACGGCCATCTCATAATCGCATTTCGCACGTTTGAGTGCAGCCTTCCTAACAGCAGATCTTAGCATGCTAATAACCACCTCCTTTCCACTGAGCTTCTTTGGGCAGTTGTGACGTCCTTTCAGTCTGCTCCAAGGGCAATGGCAATTAATTGTCAGGTGCCATGTTCCAACAAACGAACAAAACTGGCAAATTACTACTGTAGCCACGTTGCTTGTTCGCATGCAGCGTTAAAAGCTGCTCCCTGGGAAATGCTGCAGCCGTTTCGGTAATGCACTTTGGTGGAGAAAGCCATGATGAAATGCGCCCTCCTGAACGCATCCAGGCCACAAATTCATTCCTAGTTGGGCGACTTTTATTAATGGTCTGATGCACTAACTAGGATTACATCTGGCGGAGTAAACGAGTGCAATTTCAGGCATAAAAGCCCACGGCCCGTGCGACAGAGCGCTGGAAGACGCCAGCAAAATTACATTTCAAATTAATTTATTTTGTAAATATATTCCAGCTAACGTCTTCGGGGATTTCAGCCTGTAGAAATGAGGCGATCTCTATAGACCGACATATAAATTATTTAATATAAGAGATATATAATTCAGCCCGGCCTTAGTTGGCTTCTTTCCTTTTATGGATTTTTAGAAATGAACTTTTGCGAAGTTTTCCACTTTGGTGTAATTGCTTTCGCATTCCGTGTACTCGCGCGATGCTAATAAATGCTAAGTTGTCGTACATGGACCGGTATCGTGAAACTGAAAGCTGCTTGCGCATGAGTAAATATGTACACAGCGTGCGTTCATGCGGGCTATTATTAATATCTGCTGCGTCTACGTGTATTCGGTTACGTTCATGGATTCGCAATCATGGCGGAGAAGACCGTGAACTTTGACCTCCAGTCGGGGTTCTGAAACTATGGCATACGGGCGAGTGTCCACTATGCTGGTCGAGGGCGTGGGCTTCAAGGGCTAAATTGGGACTTGAAAGGCCTTCAGGGGGATTCCAACGAGACTTCAAGGACTTCTGACATCAGTTGTGAAAGTTCCACTGTTGCCTCTTTGTCAGGCTGCGAAGGCAGGATGTCCTCACGAAGTCCTGAAAATTCCCAGAAGTCCTGGAGAGTTCCTATGAAGTTCTGGAAGGTTTCATGAAATCATGGAATTCCACATGAAGGCCTTGACGGCCCCAAGAAGTCCTAAAAGTCCCCATTCAGTACTATGAAGGCCTAAAAGTCCCCATTCAGTACTATGAAGGCCTGAAAGTCCCCATTCAGAACTATGAAGTCCTGAAAGTCCCCATTCAATTCTATGAAGTCGTGAAAGTCCCCATTCAGTACTACGAAGTCCTGAAAGTCCCCATTCAGAACTACGAAGTCCTGAAAGTCTCCAATAGTACTATGAAGGCCTGGAAATTCTCTTTCAGTCCTGGAAGTGCTCATTCAGTGCTGACAGTTGACATTCAGTCGTATGAAGTCCTGAAAGTCCCCATTCAGTCTTGAAAGTTCTCATTCAGCCCTGAAAGTTCTCATTCAGCCCTGAAAGTTCTCATTCAGTCCTGAAAGCTCTCATTCAATCCTGAAAGCTCTCATTCAGTGAGTCTCAGTCCTGAAAGTTCTCATTCAGTCCTGAAAGTTCTCATTCAGTCCTGAAAGTTCTCATTCAGTCCTGAAAGTTCT
>JAQGAF010006068.1:0-10865 GCA_034687865.1 Kryphioiulus occultus | reverse complement strand
CAACTCAGTACCCTACTATCAGTAACTGAATACCGTGTGGTAGGGGGGTGTAATCCATCAACCCAATTTAATCGGCACAATTCATCCACGTTAATTGAAATGCATAACGAAATTTCAAGTAACAGTAGTTAAAAAATCTTCATATCAATTATTAAAAAGTATCAAACTACTGATCTTAAACATCCTCAGTCGACAGCTTTTTTTCCCATTATGGGATACCTAACACTTCATCCAGGAGGAAATCCAGGGCGCTATGCCACACAGTCATATAAAGGTACTTCAATAGAAAGCGATGTTATTCTTTTCTCGTAAACAGTATACACTGTAGAAGAAATATTTACATTGACAAAGTATCAACTGGTGGTGTGTTGAACGAACCAGCTTTTCTGTGTTATATGGTACTCGGATACAGTGTGGCTAGTGCCTTTCCAGTGAGGGACAAAAATAGCACATGGCGTTCCATAAGGACGATTTTAAGCAGCATTGCCGCTACCATTTAGACTACCAGAATCTTCAGTCAAGCGTATACAATTGCCGTAAATGCATAATGCACTGCCTAAAATGCCTGTATATGTACATGTATAATCAGCGGTGTTTTTTTCTTTGCCAATAAAGGACGTGCCCCATGAATGAAGTGACAATTTAAATACCCCAAGCATTGCAAAACACTATAAATAGTCAAGTAGCTTAGTTGCACAGCAAATCGTGATGCTGAGGAATTACTGACGTCAATAATAAATAGTAAATTGACTTGCTAATTTCATACTTTTTCTACTCGTATGAAATCCCCTGAACATCATTAATAAATTTGTGCGATGTGCATAGCAAACCTCAAGATGGCGGCAATTTTGTGTAGATTAAATGTCCTTAAATGTTGTCTAAGATCCCGGTAATTTAAGGGGTGGAAATGCGTTGAAAACACCATACGTGTTCACTTTTATGTTCTAGTTTAATAGATCATTTAGATTTCATTTATACAACACCTACATGCATTTAACATAGCGACGAAAATCCTTTTAGCCACTTTTGAATCTGCCTGTGATTCTGCCGTATTACGGTACATGCATTATGTACAAATCTTAATGGCTTAGAACTTGTACTTAACATGTACTATGTAAAAAAAAGAAATGTTTAATTTATGAAAAATCTATTAGATGCCACAATGAAAACAGTTCTAAATTATTCATAAATCAAATTGTTTTTACTCCGGATACATCGATTAATTAATAATAGAGGAATTAACGTACATGTAGTTATCACCAAACCTACTATAATGTAGGTCTATTTACTGTACATGCATAAATTTCAGTAATTATTAATTACTGTATAGCTTTTTGTTCAGAAATTATACATATACATGTATGTGATACAACTTAAATAACGCATGCATCTTGCTTAGGAAATAGACCCCAAATAAATGACAGAAATAGAAATGTTACTTACTGATTCTTCCTATTTTAAAAGCGTCGGCTGTATTGATTATATTTACTTTGGCTTCCACTTTGAATCGTGCCGCACTGTCGTTATTATTGTGTAAATGCATCGCGTATTTAAAAGCAGTTAGAATCTCATCTGCTCCTTGTTCAAAAATTGCACCTGGAAAATATAAAGTCAAACTGATTAAACATACATGTACTTGCAGAATACCTACAGTCGGTCATGAAGTATAAAAAATACACACGCACAATGTAAGTTAGGCGTTATCGATAATTAACAGAGCACAAAATATAATGCTAATTCCCTAAGAAAGGCTCACCATTCATTTAATATAATGTACCTGTGTAAAATCCAAGCAAATTGCGAAATGATTAAAGGTTCATTATACATGTACATGTACATTATTTAAATCACGTAAACTTTTAGGCTGATGGACATTTTCCACAGCTAAAAGAATTTATCCCGAATGTGCCATTAGACACTGTCTCCTGGGACCAAATGGGGGAAACGAGAACTGCTTAAGCTTATTAGCGGATTGTATCATTCGCTTGTCAAAGTACAGACTTAATTCGTGATTAAGTCAGTTCAAGTTATTGCAAACGAAATAAAAAAAAAGTGAACAATGGATGGTGTTCCTCTTTATACGCACGGTATGCTTGCCTTAGGCACAACTAAAAATATGCAAATTATGAAAATAAGAATTTGGCATCATCTAAATAATTGGATTGTAGTTTCTTTTACATTCTTTGCATATTAAGCTAGATTCCGTAGATATCTGCCAAACTTCGAGTAACACTTTGCATAATTCTCACAGAGTATAATTAAATTCTGTTAAGCGTAGGCCTTTGGGGTGCACAACGTGCGCCAACACCCTACTTCGGAGTTAAAGTTCAACAAAATTAATATCTAGGCTGATTTTTAACATTTTCCCCGCCAAGACTTGGTACGTACAATTTGCAGTGCATGACAGAAAATAAGACGCCTCTAATATTTAATGAAAGTATGGAATGAAATTAGACGCGTGTGCAAGTGTCAAATTGCTGAAAGAAAATTTTGAATATTGGAAATTATAATACAAAAAGGTGATAAAACTGCCTTCGTTCGCTTTAAGATACAGTACATCATTGTATACTGTACATGTATGTAAATGAAATGTCACTCAGCCGCCTTTAGGCTCTCTGAGATACTGTAGTTGCATTTTGATTTTCATATTACTAAAACAATGTACTGACTTGGCTGGATGTACTGTACTTGGCTTAAAATATTGGATATACACGTATTTTCTTATAGTCTCTGCTCCAAATGCGCGTATCTGGTCAACATTTGTAGAATTAAAGTTTACTCGTCGAATAGAGTTGAATGACACCTGTGTTTGCTTTTGTGTTTAAAATCATCACTGTGCTGCAAACGTTGCGTACTCTGGTGTACCTAAGGATTGCCATCTTTAAGGCGTTGGCTCAGCTGTACATGTACTCCGGTATAGCGGTAATTTACCTCACCAAAGAAATAATAATAATACTAAATATTAAAAATTCTGGCATCTAGCACAGGTACACCCCCTTCTCCCATTTTATTTATACTCGCATAGGACTGGACATTCAAATAGGAAATCTTCAAACTCTATAGATATTTTACTGATCCTCTCTGGGAATATTATGTCAAACTCTAAGAGAACTTTTAAACGGTGGGACACACGCTCGTAGATTTAGGTGAGATAGAAGTTGGCAAGCCCAAACCACAAGTCCTTTTAAGTTATCCTGTGTTCACAGTGCGTTTTACCATTGCGCAATCATTGGGGCTTATCGCCAATGTATGGCGAAAACAATTCCCCATCCATAAATCCATATTGATAAATGAGGCTCTAAATTACCGAATTGCCGATCGATACTATGACCTCGTGATATTTTTTACCTACGGGATATTCTAAGTGGCAGTAAACTCGGATGACAGAATTATTTATATGACGCACGAAAAGTTTGCACGAGAAAACGACTCCTTCAAAAGTCGATAAATAAATTGAAGTTGGTTGGATTTAAACAGGAATGAAGTAGTAGTAAATAGTGCGTGTTTATAGCTAGCTTTTTAGTTCAACTTATTTATTACGACTGGGGCATTTATCATGCATGGGCAACTTTTCATTGAACTGCGGTGGACCAAAGCATATAGCCACTGGAGTATTTTATTGAATACAGGGTTCCCACATAACCTGAGAATGTTGGAAAACCTGGGAAAGTGAGGACATTTTTTTCAAGACGTCAGGTTATTTCCTAACTTTTAATTATAATTTTAATCCAGAAAGTATGTAAAGTTGTCCTTTGCACTATGAAAGAAAACCCATTATGGCAGATTGGGTCTTCAATTTGGCATCATAGGTCAATATTGAAATTTACCAAACTAAAATAAATTTCCAGCACCTGACAATAAAGTGAATTCTTTTATTTACTGTATATGTGTATTAAAAAGCAGGTTCTTCTTACTTTAAATTGGTCAAGGGAAAAACTAAAGGTGAGGGAAAAATGAAATTTTAATCTGGGAAAGTTGGAAAAGTAAGGGAATTTTTTGCTACTAAAGCTGTGGTAACCTTGATATTGTATCCCATGATCCATTTGCCGTACTTTAACTATAAGCAACATTAATCTATCTTGTGATTCAAAATTAACAAGAAATCCACCTTGTGTTAAGATATAAAACGAATGAATTAGATCTAATGGTTAATTTTATGGCATGCTAATGCATGTTAACCTATTCAAATTGTGAATGTCAAAGAAAATGTCGCTGACGTGCCTTTGTCAACTTACATGTACATTTTGACTTAACTTGCATATTCAATTATATTATTTTAACTACTTTTTCTGTAAGCTTAATATTATCCGCATTCATCAACTTTTTTTACGTTTTTGATCGTTGATCACAGATACGCTTCGTCAGCTAAGCATCACCACGCCCAATGGGAGCGAATAGGGTCGTTCATATTTTGCCATTTATTTCTGTGGTGCCGCTGAGCTACTACTTCTTGGGGGTTTTGAATAAGTCAGAAAAAGATATAAACGCCTTTTATCACGCGGTGTTATCTTCGCTCGGATTTTGCAAATGTCTCGGGATGAACATAAGAAAGGCCATTATGGTTTCGCAGAATATGTGTCGTATGTTTGTGCCTCGTTTAGAGCTAGCTCCAAGGATTAGTCCAGCTATATTTTTCGAAGCGATTGGTTTAGTAGAAACAATTCAACGAGAATGATGTTGCTGCATCCAGCCGGGCATGGAAATAAGACTGTATCAACCCAGGCATTAGTTGAAAATGTTAAGCCTCTACTTGCCATAAATGTGACGTAAAAGCAGAGATATCTCTTCGCCGGGGGGTTCAAACACCGTCTGAACCAAGTACCAATATGTTAAATTGTTTAATAACAATTTTTCCATTTGACGTCATAGGTAGACGGGAGCTAAATTCGTGAGCACTGAAAATAGGAGCGCTGGGTCCCCCTAATGAATGAACTGCAATTTTCACGATGGGTTTAATTAAATTACGTAGTCTCAGCGGATGCATAAAACCATCTGTGAAAAATGTAATAAGCGCCACCAAATTTTGACCGTAAATGCTGTATAGACCAAACTGAATTCATCAACGTTGAGCACGGACTTTAAAATTCGAAGAATAACTTTCATCGTGTAAAGGTAAATTTAGACTCCCACATGGCTACATATAATTTCTTTGCAAACGGTAAGCCATAACGCACATAAGATCTGAATATTTAATGTTAGACCATTTGCAGTCTGGATTAGCTTTTCATTTTCAAATAAAAATAAATACAAATAACATCTATGACATAAGTCAAAAAATATGCCATCATTTCACGTCAAATATTGTTTCATAATTGGATATTTCGAAAAGAAAGATATCGAAGACCTGTAAATTGGCAACTAAAACAGCAGTTTTTTGTGACTAAGTTCAAATAGTAAACTGTTCATTTGGTTCGAACTTTCATTTACCTCTCCGATTTAAAAAAAAATGCAATTGTTTTATTTTGAGCGATTAAAATGCAAAATATTAAACATTACAATCACTGGTGATCAGGTCAAGAATTTCAGTTTTACTATCCAGCAACTCACAAGTCATTTAAGTGGCAATAAATAATGTTACATAGTAAATGAGTGTCAGATGAAACCATATGCACAGTTTTGCTACTAACTGAAAAGAAACCGATTGCCCAACAATCACTCCTGGTGTTCTTTGCCTGTTTTATATTAACAGTCAGGCGCAGCATGTTGTTAGATAAATCCATATTAAAGTTCGTGTGCAATAACAGCGTCACTGATAGCACATTTACTTCCACATTTTCGTTCAGAGTGGCGTGTGACACGTTCGGGTAATGGTTGGCCATTACGAAGTTAATAAGGCATAAGCATACATTAGCATTCACAGATTTACAAAATGATGAATTTACAAACAAATTGTAAAACTTTTAACATAAAACAGTTGCTTACATAATATAATTTTAGTAAAGACTGGCACTACACACATGTATTCCAGTCGATATTTTCAATATCTTTGACTGAAAACAAAATAGCAGAAGCTAAGGGGTGGCGATTGGGGCGGCTATTGTAAATGGGCTGTATTTGTATTAATTATTGATGGATTTTCGCCCAGTAAGCTTTACTGTGTTCCTTAATACATGTAGTTTTTTAATGTCCATCACCAACAGAGTGACAGGAGACAGAGTGGTCGGCTTTTTAAACAACTTCTCGTGCATTCTGGAACACAACAAAGCTTTATTAAAGATAATCCATCGGTAATTAATAAAAATACAACCCATTTACAATTGATGCTGCTTTATCTCCAACCCTGTAGAAAGTCGTGAAAGCAACCTGTTTTTTTCCCGAAAACCCACTTACTAATCAAACGTAGATTGACTTTGAAGCAATCTACCGGTACCTCCATTCATAACTTATTCATCCTATAATTTACAAAAAGTAATGCTGCATTGATGTAGCAATCTTTTCAAATTTGTTGAAACTTTATAGTCCTTCATTGCAGCGCACAGGCAACTCGTCCGACATTCAAAATATCTTAGAACTACATGTATATCGTATCAGGTTCATTTAATTCCAATTCATTTTCAGATTTCATTTCTATGCATTTTGTCAAAAACCAATTAAAATATTGCGAAGAAATTTATTTCTACGCTGCAACCATTGCAAGCTACGATGCCAGACTACAGCATGTATGTCATGTAAATCGTTCAGCTGCCTGTGAGGTACATACAGTATGCATATGCGTGCAAATGAAGGCCATTAATACACGTTTTCATTGCTTTATGCAACAGAGGCCTTTGCTTCGGCTGCCATGTGTTGAGCCCCGATGAATAGAATGTAAAAATAAGCATTAAAGGCGATAAAAAATCACCTAAAACGGGGTTAAACTTCCATGATATATGGCTGCCATTATTATTTGGCAAACGTTGTACAGATGCGATGCTCGACAAACTACATTTCCCCTGCTGCTCGGTACGCGTTTGCCATTAAAATGGCGCAGGAAGGTAGATTATTCAAAATTGATCGAACACTAAATCAGATTTGCCAAAATCTGCTCATAATACGAAACATGTCGTAAATTTCGAGTTGATCATAAATACGACTCATTTGATGCTGGAGTGCCGGTCCGTGAGAACAGGGTTATTGTTAGTTACGGTAGGCTGTCGTAAAGGCGAGCGAGTAGAAACGTGTGCTTGGAAATGGTCAATTTAGCAAAAGCAGCTGAGCATGTTGCCAGAATATTTGCATTAAAGTGCTATGACGAGCAAACACGCTAGAGCAGTTACCGTTGACGAAAACTGCATTAAATGTTATTTCAAACGCTCTAACGGAACATTCATAGCACCGTGCACTATACGTGTGTGCATGTAATTCTCCCAGCTGAGGTAGAGAAAATGCGAATTTCGCCTACATGACAAACACAGACGACATGAAAATTCCATTTTGGATAAGTGTTGTCAAGTTAAAATCTTAAAGGGTGATCGCCTGACAGGCTATGCTGATCGGTGGCACCTAGAAATTTGGATTAGTCGCCCATGGCCAACATTTATGAAACGTTTTGACCCATCGTTAGTTCCATGCTAAACGAAATACGAAATTAAAGTGAGAAGTTTTATTCTTTAATTTATTAATCTAGTAAAGAACATTTCATTGCGAAAAAAGAAAGAGCCTTATATTCGCTTAGACTGATGTACAGGGTGTTTCAGACGTTATAGTTACAAATAGAATAGGTGATATTACTCGTGAAACGAAATACAAATGACCTTAATAACCTAATAACATGGGCCCTTTCCTGTAACATTACATATGTACCTGCACCGGTATTGGTTATCCGTAAACGACTAGGCGTTTATGCAAATGAAAAAGGCGATATACTCGCATAACTAAACAAAAATTTCTCAATTAACATAGGTCTAAAAATGTTTCATTTCCGAAAAGCATGGTTTGGCTGCTCATGTACATGTACGTGTGTTTAGGGAAAGGGTCCTCTGAATCTCAAAAACGGGCTGTTTCAGACATGCAGTGGCGGCCAAATGTTTAGTTCAAAAATAGCATCGTGATCATCGTGTTATTTGGTACAGTTACATTTAGATTATTCAGTGTAAAACTTTCATTTCTACTACATTTTTTAAACTCTCTATTTGCTGATAATTTATTATATTTACAGGTGACCATTTTCAGGAATCTACGCCCGTATTTGGGCGGCCAATTCAAACTCTGAAAATATCTGGAAATGTAGCCACGGATATTCCTATTTTGATTGTACCGGTACAGAGCTCATATACGCAGTATTTATTAGTAGATAATTGAAACGCAGTGAAACTGCCTCAAGGCTAATCTTTAGCTGGCTATTGACTTTGAATCACACTGCAAAAGTCGAACTTCACATAATGGTCCTTAGAGACAATGTCATGATATATTTGCATAAACATTCTGCTGGAAAGGCTAATTGTCGAGCACTTTGGTTATTTTTCGAATAAATCTTTAAAGTCGGCGGAATCGACTTAGCCAAAGGCTTCGTAACAAATTACGTCAAACTCCTTCAAATTGGCCAGATCTTTCGGCGTGGAATGAATGCGTAATATTATCTATTTCAATGTTCGGTGATAGCCCATGCAATTTGCAGTTGACGGACGTCCACGCTGTAAGACTGCTAGACAATAATGCAATTATACAACAGGGCTATAATGAGAGGCTGCCTTTCACCCCTAACGTTGTACAATACCAATTCCCCAAAGTGCCGTATAGATACTGCCAGAACCATCAAGGCATTGTTCCATTGTAGCAGTTATGGTCGTCCATCAAAGTTGTTAACAGAGCCAGAACATTAGAAACAATGGGTGGTCAACCAACGTTAGATGAAATGGATAAATGACCATGGATTGCCTTTTTCACGACATCTGTAAGCTTAATTTCTCCAAAATAAAAATTTAAGAATCAAACGAAGACGTGAAAATTCAATAAAATTCAAAATTTGCTAACTTTCAGGCATGATGAAGCTAGACAGTCTTTTTATCGACTTGATCATGCTGGATATCAAGCATGGCAGACACGTAAACGACACGTTTACGGTCTTCATTTTTCAGGAAAACAGCTCAATTAAGCATGTGGTCTCATTCGAACGTTTGCCACAACATCTTTGAATGTACTTGTAATAGGTTTCTTCATAGGTTTATTTATCTAGCGGTCATCGACAAGTTGGTGTTTGATCAAGGACTGTAACCGAGTTGCCTTGCTTAAGTTCTTGGACACGCTTACTTTCTCCTTCCCTCTCCCCCTCATTTTCTGCTTCATCGCAATTTCAACCAGCTGATTTCTGGCGTAATTTGAAGTCTTTTTATGCTTTGTTTCACTGATCAAATTCAGGAGCAATTTATTCGTGAACATCAATACTTCCAACTCGTTGAGCTGAGCCCAGCTTTGAAATCGAAACGAAATGTGTTTGCACTTTACGTTGCATTAACCTTCAATTAAAATGACGTGCAGCTCATTTGTAATCAAGTTTAAACACCAGACAAAGTTAAAGCTTGCGGCAAAAAATCATTCTGCTTTTACTTGAAATTTATTGCATTGCAGTCTTAACTGAGTAACTGTGGTGTGGCGCACGTATAGAAACGCCTTCGCTTTTAATTCAAATGCATGTACAATAGTACGTGATTTAACGTTAAACACTAAACAAGGCAACAAAACCAATTTTGGTGTTGACTAAAACAAAATAAATATACAAACATTTTCATGTGTCAAGATTCTATCAAGTGGCATCATCCAAAATTTACAATATTGATTAAAGGACAAAAAGAGCCTTTATTGCCTAAAGGTTGATTTTTTGCAACGTTGTTAGCATCAACAAAACCCTGTAATTTTTTTTTGCGAAAATAACTTTCTAATGTTAGATTTAAAAATCTAAGCTTAGATGGTTAAATGAATTTGAAATGGAATTAAAAATACCTTAATGGTTGAACAAACTATCTCGATTATTGTTTATTCCAAGAAGTCTATTCCCATTATAACCAGTAGTTTCCAAATTTACTGAATCAATCAAATACAATCAACGTCGAAAGACTCGTATTAATAATTATAACTACACTTTGTAATGTCATCTGATAACTCAATATAAATAATTAGTATGCTATTAACTAGATTACCACTGGCTAATTAACCTCGCATCATTTCTTTTGTGTGCATATTTCTTCCAATGATTTCAGTTCATTAGCATGCAAAGCAGTGACAGCGAGTGAATATGCTAAAAATAGCTATTTTTCGAAGCTTTTATATGCGTCATTCGTTCTTAATGGAACTCTTAGCTTTCATCAAAACCCTTACATGGAAACTACATTAAAATGAAAGTTATAGTCTACATTATAAGAGTTAAGCTAATGGAAATTTTTGAATATCATACCAAGCCCTCGTTAGGTTAAAAAAATAGTACATTTATTCAATGAATTAATATAAAACAGGCCATGCATGAAAATTATCCATTTCTTAGATTCGAACACTTGTGTCGCGAGAATATTTTCCTCGTCAATTTACATATTTTTAGCAGCTCACTAAAATAAATAAATCGTTTCAATTCAATTCAATTCAACTCAGTACCCTACTATCAGTAACTGAATACCGTGGGGGGTGTAATCCATCAACCCAATTTAATCAGCAATTACCGCCGCATTAGGGTGGAAACAACCACCATCATTTTAAAATTGAATTTCTTGAAGCTTAAGGCTGTCTTTTGGAAGAGCATTCCAACGAAATAAGACCAATAGTATGGATCCGAGTGGGCTCGGAGTTCCATAAGTGGTTTGGAATGGCAGGTTCGACCAACGCGGTGGTTTCGTTTAAAGATTCCTTCCACCAAATTAGAATTTGCAGGCAAAGTAATTTTTTCTAAAAGGCTCATG
>JAQGAF010006067.1:0-10870 GCA_034687865.1 Kryphioiulus occultus | reverse complement strand
TGATTTGCTCCCATTCATCAGCAATGCTAAAATAGATTGGCGTCACGTTCACGTTTAACGTGGAGCTGAAACTCTCTGTTGTCTCTTTAGTACAATAATTCGTGAATTATATCTAGGACAGTCCAATGGACATATCAACGAATTATTGCAAATCATAAATGCTGAACTCACACGGGCCTGTACTATCATGGGGTTCACTACAATCGTTTCTCAAAAAAAATTTACATGTTGATAATAAAATAGGGCAGTAAATAAGCAATTTTGTATATTAACATTGTCTGTATGTGCAATATTTCGTAAATTAATTATAGGACAGTCCACTGGACATATTAATGAATTATTGCAAATCATAAATGCTGAACTCACATGGACCTGTACTATCTTGGGTTTCAATATAATTGTTTTCTCAGAAAAATTTTAAATGTTGACAATAAAAAGTGCAGTAAATAAGCAATTGGGTTGCATTTCTATTTCACAAAAAATCTTTGTTGCAGCATGTTTTTTCAAACTATCATGGGGTTGTATCCATATAATTCCTATCAGAGAAATGGATGAATATTGACCAATATTACCCCTTTTGTTGAAATTTGATATTGAATGTCAGTTCTAACAAATGTTGCCAGCCCAGATTCCCAGCCAGCCACATGTATCATTACACGTTTCGTCAATTTTTTTTTTTCAAAAATGCAATATTGAAGACAAGCTCGTATGTGAAGTTTTCCAGAATCTTTTTATTTGTGCTCAGTAGGGATCCCTGAAAATTGAGTTTTCAATTTACCTCTTAAGATTTCTGAAATATCGTTTTTAATTCAATTATTGTATTGTCCAATTAATTTTGGCTGTACTTCAGAATATGCATGTACTGCTCCAGCACAAGCACTATACTGTAATAAAGTGCGGCTCGTAGGCTAGCAGTGATTGCCTACGGTTAGGGCAGCTAAATAAATTACATTTTTAGGCAGTTTAGGTTAGGTTATTTTGAGGTGTAGAATAATCACAAAAAATCAATACAAAAATCCTAGAAAGGATAAAATGCGACATCTATAGGACAGGTGTCATTCTTGTCTACCAGATAAGTATGGCTGAAATGTCCTTACAGTGTACATGTGCTGCATTTCGTGCACATTTGCAGCAGGGCATATTCTGCATTGTGCCCTTATGATGGGTTATAGGAAAAACACAAAAAATAAATGCAAAAATCAGTAAAAGGATAGCATACGACGTCTATAGGACAGGTGTGATTCTTGCCCACCATATAAGTATGGTTGAAATATTCATAGTGTACATGTACGGCATTTTGTGCACATTTGTAGCAGGGCATATATTCTGTAGCATACCCTTAATTTGACTACTAAGAATATGGATTCTACGCTGTCGTTGTTTGAGAAAGGCAAGAGACCTTTTTGGGCATTCATCATGTATCCTATGAGTGGCCATGGATGTTTGAAAATGTCATTACATGCGCATGCTGCTTCTCAAACAACACCACGGGGTTATTTTCAAGTATCGCCCAATAATACTCGATGCAGAATCATGAAAGGCAATAAAATGTAAAATAAAACTGCAAGTAGAAAATGGAGACGCTATCTACAATCCCCAAAGGATTTATTGAAAATGTTGCCTTTCACTTGCCTTTTAAAGGCGAATTTCCTTTTGAGTTTACCTACATACATAGGATTGATGACGGTAAAGCATTCCACGCTACGAACTGGGATGGGGAATTTCATAACGTCATTTTTATCAATCTTGGTGCACGTTCCATATACACCCTGCAGGCCCAAATGGATGCAAAGCCCCTTGGAGGACGACGAACACGAAAACGTGATTCAATTTGACGGATTTTACGATGAATAAGTCCCGCCTAAATGGCTTATGGTGGTGCTTGCATATGTTGTGAGCTATGTACTGGATGTGTGAAATTGTTTAACATTTTGGCTGCAATTGCTCTGGGGCTGCCTGCGAGTGATGTCATCATTTTCAAAAGTTGTATTTCCCACATCAGCGTCCCTCAGGTTCTTCGCCAATTTATTTCAAGTGACAAAAGCTGAAGCAGAGACAAATAGGAAGAAAGTGTGCAATGTATTTGCCAATCGGATTGCAATATTTATATCGCTGCTGTTCTGTGCCCGCTATTTGTGAGACCTATTTGCAAATGAGAAAACTAAGCGAAAAATGTATTGCCGGAAGATAGTTGAGCGAGTGAAGACAACGACTTTTGAACCCTTTATTAACAAAAAGATGATTTTCAAGTTGGTACAGAGATTGCAAAACACGTGGAACAACATTTTATGTTGGTTACTGGTAATTCAATGCATGCAAGCTGCAGTGCACTAAAACGCTCTTAAATAATGTTGCACAATTGCGCAATGGTTAATCTCAGAGTATGCTAGTTTAGTAGTTTGAGAAGGTCAAGATGGCCACATTAAGGGGTGTAAAACCGCTGAGTTAAACGTGTAAATATTGATCACAATTTACATAAGTCACATTCTGTGCACATGTGTGACACAAGGTGCACAGAGAACTTATGCTTGATGACTTTTGAAATTAATGCCTTGAATTGGCAAGTATAGAAAAATTTGGTGGTCTGCAAGGACCCACATGGAAAGAAAATGCATTGTGAAATGCATTATGAATTTTGCAAAATATATTGCAAATGCATTGGTCGTTTTTATCGTTTTTATTTATTGAATATTTGAGATTTTTTTAAAGTTCGGAACTGGGATTTTTTTAAACCTTGAAATTATGAAATATAGCAAGGCTTTTGACATTTGACAATGCATGAAGTATAAATTTTCAAATGCATTCTTCAATGCATACGAACTAAGCTTGTATTACAGTGTGCATTACACAAAACATTCTCCAACACACATAATACGTTGCAATATGCATTGCATAATGTTGTCCAAACGCATTTTCAATTGAATCGAAAACGCGTTTTAAATCATACATGTATATCCGTTATAATGGTGCCTAAACAACAGGTGCAATATAAAATCACATAAAGCCTTGTCCTTACCTGACAAACATTTCCTGGAAACATGGATTGTGGAACATGTTTCCTCAAATTGTCCACATGTCTAGCACTTGAAACAAATTTGTGGAAACATGTTTGCGGAAAAAGGCTGTTTTTTTGCAAATATTTCCTTTGTTTGCTGGTAATGTGGGAAGCATGTTTCCAAAAACTCGAGTCATGTTTCCCGAGAAACACGTTTTCGCAAAATGTTTCTAGGCTTTATTTTCTGTATAATGTGGTGAATAATAATAGGCCCAATAAAGCCTTGTTAACACATGGTTTGTGGAACATGTTTCCTCAAAATGTATCCAAATGTCTAGCACGTGAAGCAAATTTGTGGAAACATGTTTCCACAAACTCGCTCCTGAGAATATTTTCGCTGAGTCATGTCTCCCGAGAAACATGTTTTCGCAAAAATGCTTCCAGGTGTGTACTACGCTTTACGGTATAATGTATACACTGTGCTAAAAATCATAAAATTTAAATATTTTTTTGTTAATGGGTATTGACCTGGCCTAATACATGTATAGCCATTTCTACAACATGTATTTGGTGTTTGTGGATGGCGTTTTGCCAGTTGGTGTAAAATAATTTCTGCAAGTGCAGACGTACATGTAGCCGTTACATAACCCCTATGCGTACGCGTAATTGTTTAGCCGTATTGTGGTTTCTTGCATAATTTTTTTTGCTGCCACCCAAGGGCCCTAGGAACTAGGGCCCAGCGATCGCACCCCAAGTCTGATATACCAGTCATATTTGCCCATATGGCTGTCATGTCTGCTTTCCACAGCCATGGTCTTCGATCCACCTATCAAATTTCACGACGTAGATTTGAGAAGGCATTTAGATATTAGAGCCACAGGAGAGCCCCACTTTGCATGCATTACTGCAGCCATGGGGCCGTTGAGTGGGGCCCAAGCGATCGATCAAGCCTCCCTCCATCTCCTGCGGACAAAATGTTTTGTCACTCGATAGTGCAGGGCCCTTGACGATGCCCTTTGTGCAGCAGCTGTTCGGACGGGGTCAACTAAAAGCTCAATTGGCTGCTAATGGACAAATTAATAGGCGTTCGACTGGAAATGCGATTAAACGGTTGCGCAACTCTGCGTTTACGCAAGCTAACCGCAGTACGCACGCATCTGGAATACCCCATGGGAAATTACAAAGTTTTGCATTTCTGCAGTTTCCGCGCTCAACTGAATTCGGTTTTTAACGAGATAACTGCCAAGTTGCCAACTTGCCATCAACGTTTGCAAGCCGAAAGTGAACATTTGCATAAATATTAAGACTGGGACCTGCGCCACCCATTGCATCCAGGGGGCGCTGTAGTCAAACTACTTCCGGGCGGAAGTGACACATGTTTCCAAGAAATCTACACCGCCATTAGCTATATGGTGAAAACATGTTAATAGACAGATTGGCATAATACAAAATGAGTGATGACAAGTTGATAAGCTGACTACTTGCGCGACATGTTGCTAAACGTTGGTTTGACCAGATAACGATCAGTTTATCACGCAAGGAATTTGTTTCTTGGAGATTCCAACCTGATTAGACAAGATTACAAGCACGGAATAAACATTGCTGCCTGAAGGTCACAGTTATGTAATCACCACAACTAACATCATGTGGACATGTATAATTCATTTCGCTATTTTATACATTCTTTATACAAGTCCATTGTAAACAAAGCAGTTCATCAGGCATCAAGGACCAGTTTTTTATGGATTATCCTAACTGATGATATACTACTAATTTATTGGTGGACTAAATCAGTTCATCAGGCATCAAGGACCGGTTTTTTTTTCTTGGATTTTCCTAACTGATGATATATCGTATAACAATTCATTTGTGGATAGTTAGTTACTCATTGCTGACTTAATTGTCTAATAGGTGATCTGGCCATGATAACAGTGGAAATGTTTGAGGCATTTATCAATACAAATCAGGTTATCAAACCGCAATATACAACCAGATTTTGTTGTTAGTAGCAAGTGGACATTCAGTTCAATTCATGCTTGATTCATTTATATAGCTATTGATTATGAAGTCTTGCTTATTGTTAGTCTTCATACACGTCCATTATAAAAAAATTCAGTTTCAAGCATCAAGGACCAGTTTTATTTTTTTAATTTCCCAAACTAATCATGTTATACATATTTGTAAGTGTGTAATATAGAATTTAGTTCATGATAATATGGTTCTGAATTGAATTGTTTATTCATTGCTGTCTTGTCCTTCAATGATTTGGTCTTGTTGACACTTGGACATGTAACATACATCAATAACAAAATGCGGTCAACGATGAACAACCAGTTTTTATAGTTAACATTATGAGAGAGAATTCAAACGCTTAAGGAACCCGTCCTTAAGGCTTATATGTATAGTATTTGATTTGTTAGAATTAAACTAAAAAGAAAGGAAAAGAATGTGGACATTCAATTCAATTCATGTTTGCTTCATTTAGCTATTTTATACGTTCTTTATAGAAATCCATGAAGTTCTACCAATTTATACTGTAGGTGCATATCAATATAATTTTTTACACTTAATGATTGTAGAGTAGTGAGTTGAATTGTATAGTTACTCATTGCTGACTGATCTTTCAGCGATCTGGCGATGATAACAGTTGGAACTGTTTGATTAATGTCATCCACATGTAATGGTAATGCATTTAGAAATGCATTTAAGACATTCATTGAAAAATACATTTTAAAATGACGGTAGATTGAGACAATTTTAGTTTTATACTGTTTTGTCAAAAATATTTTAAAATATTAATGCATTTCCGAATGTATCTTAAAATGTTTTATATTGCATATAATGTTGTATATTGCAATGTTTTATATTGTTTTATGTTACATATTGCAATGTATTGTGTAATGCACACTGTAATGTAGTTCGTGTGCGTTGAAGAATATGTTGTGTACTGCATAGTGTAATATATTCTTTCAATTTATATTTCATGCATTGTAAAATGTAGTAAGCCTTGATATATTCCATAATTTCAAGGTTTAAATATCCCAATTCTGAACTTCAAAAACATCTTAAGATATTCAATAAATCAATTATAACTGGCAGTGAAATAGTTTCAAATTAAAATATACATCAGTTTCATTCAATTCAATGCAGCACACAACTTTCCTATGTATGAAGTTTCAAATACATTGTGAAATACACAAGTCAGTATATTTTATAATTTCTCCTTCATGGAGGTCCAAAACTATTGAAAAACAAGAGTCAAATGGTTACTCATTTCTAACTGATGTATGACAATTAGTTGAAAATATTTGATTCATATCTTCATAAACACAGACTGCAATCGGCATCAAAATGCTATCAGATGTTCATTTAATTAGCCTAATAGGTCCACGAAACCATACTGCACGTATACCTTCGTGAAACGATATGATTTTGGACACGTGTCAAAAGGGGAAATATTTATTAATCCTGAACCCAAACTGGTGGCTGCGGCATGAAGTCGCCACAGTGATACTGGACAAATCACCGAAATATGATAGCAGTATTATGCTTAGCGGTACATGACACGTGCCCAGCACTTGCAACATGACCCAGCGGGCTTGGAGGGGGCCCTAAGCCGCTAGGCCTACCACATTATAACTGCATTAGCGGTTGTTATTATTCATATTCGAGCCTGCCTTTGATAAGCTCGATGCTCTGAATTTTCCTTTATCTCTTTTATATCGGACTTAGCCCTCCATAGTGAGTTTCAAATTGAAAACTGAGATGCTGCTGGTGTTTTGTTCTTCTATTGCAAGAAGCTGAATCGTCGAATCTGCCTTTGTGTAATTTCGAATTTAGAAAAGGTTACATTGATTGCATTAGGCTAATTAAAATGTGCATGAAACAAAAATGTTGTGGCAACGGAATATTCTATTCACAATAGAAGAATTTTGAAGTATGGGGAGGTGGTCAACTTTGTAGGTTCTACTGTATCACTTAAAAAACAGAGCCCTACCCTTAAGAACTTGTACTTTTAATAAATAAATGCATGCAATACATGTTGAAATGTTTAAATTTAATGTCCTCATTACGCAAGTGTTAGGGATATACGACTTTTAGTTATTTTAAAAATGGCGTTGGATTATTCCTTTCATGTACACTTTACATGTATCTAACATGTCATGGAAATGGTTATTCAGAGAACAAAGCTAATCTAAATTTACGCAATAATTTCAAATGTTTGCTATTCCAGATTTGAGGTAAAAGTAGTTAAACCATATACACCAAATCACCATTTTTGAAATAACTTCGGTGGTGTTCCAAAAATAAATTTTACAAATCCTATATATAAGTTAATTTTCAAATGCTCCTGACATGTACCATTGACAATTTGTATACATTTTACAATTGAAAATCAAAGATCACAAGCAAAGCTCAATTTCCAATAAACTTGCCAAAATCAAAAACAGCAGCATCCCTTTGGGCCATGGCGGCCATCTTGGAGCTCAATTTAGAATTGAGCTCATTTTCTGCTTAAAAGACCGCCTGCTTCACCCTTTAATTTGACCCTCGCCTTTACATGAGCAGTCGATTTTCACAAACTACATACTGTAAATTGCGCTCGTCTAATTCGATTCCTGGCACACAGGAGAACTTTTATTCCCTCATTTGCACTCCGATCAAAAGCAGTGAAACTAATGCATAAAAAATTGCCCAAATGATATTATGCTTGAAATTGGCTGGCAGCGTTCTCCGCATTGTTACTGAGCTAATGGAATGATGGTGTCTTCGCAAGAGCCTTTAACCTTACTCGACCCCAGCCATTTTTTGCCTTCATAAATGCAACTGCCAATGATCCTATCAATTTGGTGAATGAGCAAGCGTGGAAAGCATTTCAGGCGATATTAGATTTTTTGAAAGCACCCAATTTGAGTTGATTAGCAGCTTTTATATGATCACTCTTTCAGAGTGCATTATTATTAGCATAGCCAAAGATTTCGCAACTCAGTGGCCAATGAGGCACTTTGCTGAGGCTGAGTCCTTTAGCAGTGGGAGTGTGAAGTAGCTTCAAATTGAAATTTCTTAACACCATTATGCGCAATAGGTACTTGGCAGGCGTATCACGTGCGCGCCTATATTTGACATCAAACTACATTATTATGAATGCATGTGTTCGTTGTGCCAAGTCAGATGCTTACAAGTTGAGTGCTAAGTAAAACACAAGCATGCAACTAATCCAAATTTGCCACTCAGACTTTTGATCCACCCTAAATCAATTTGAAAGTTCTTCAGAAACTCAAAATGCCACTAACTTACACAATACTGCAGTTTTGGAAATGTGAAAATTGTGACAAGTTAAAACAGACATGCATGAGTGATGCAGTGAGAAAAATCAATGCTGTTGCTTTTGGCTATCATGAATTAAATCAAACATGCAATTTACTTGTCTTAAAAATCTGGACAAGGCTAAAATTTGAAATTATTGTGAAAATAACATACTGAGTTACATTACTGAGTTACAAAACATACTGAGGATAAACGTGATTTCAAAATGCTATTGCACACATGCATGTTCTCTGAATAACCATTTCCATGACATGATAGGAATTAAATCAAAGCCATTTTTAAGATACCCAAAAGATGTATATCCCTAACACATGCGCAATGAGTTCATTAAATTTAATCATTTCAACATGTACATGTATTGCATGCATTTGATTCTTACAAGTTCATGTTAGGGAAAACGAAAACAGTGATAATGGGGGAAATTGGCAAACTTTCGACTTGCACAAGAAAAATACATTGGAGCTAAGTCTTTTGGCCAACTATTAGTCAAGACTTTATTTTCCAGGTTTTTTGAAAGTGCTCATCAGTTCTGACCTGTAGTTAGCATACACATGTGCATTCCAAAGCAAAACTATAACAGTGTTTATTAAGTTCTGAATAAAAATGCGCTACTAAGTAAAGTGATCTTGTTTTTTAAAATGGCTAAATATAATTTTTACGAAAATAAGTGTGCATTTCAAACGTATGAGAGAAAGATATGGAAAAAAAGATAAATGGATAACGTGGGAAATTGGCAAACTATCGACTTGACTAAGAAAACGTCATTCTTTTCAACTAACGTTGATGGTAAAAAATGAGCTACATCAGTACATGTATAGTCATCACGCATTACTGGCCTTTAGTATACATGTGCTGTAACATTGAAAAGTAAAACTAAAACTGTGTATTAAAAACTGAGTTAACATGCATGCATCACTAAGTGATCTTGTTTTTCAAAATGGCTGAAAATAAAATTGACGAAATTACACGTAAATTCAATTTCTGGTCGCATTTACAAAAAATTCTCTCGACATTTACATGTGTCCGAGTCAGTAACATGCCATGAACACATTTGTACACATTCGAAACACATTTGTACAATTTTTTCACGAAAAGAGTGCAACAATACAGGATTAGTCGATTGCTACATGCACAGTGACTAAGTTGTCTTAGGTCTTATTCCCCAAATAACAAATGTCTCGACACGTCAGAAACAAAATTGCAAAAAGTTACATGTGTCCAGGTCAGTATCATGTCATGAAAACACATTCGTACCATCTGTTTGCACGAATTTCATTTTCAGGATATGTCGATTGCAACATGTACAGTAACTAACCTTAAGCCTGACTACATTGAAAAATTTCAGATCGATATTCAAACGTACATTTCTTGCGCAACATTGCTTTATAGCAGTGTTACCCTACAAGCTTTTATGTCGTTTCGTTCCATTGTTATCTAAACTCTCGTTAGATGGAACATTGTTCTGATCAAGCCATAAGTTGTTTATTGTTGTCATTCCATCAATGAGCGAATGTTTCTTGCTCGTGGCCCATTCCAGCTTGTGTTTTTGGGGAAAAACAATTAGCTTTGGATTGCTCGCTGCCACCGAAATCGGGCAACATCAATCATGAAGAGGAAAGCTTTTTCATTGAATTATGGGAGGCTTATTTATATAAAAAACCACCACGATTTTCGATGCTGCCAAAGGCGCTTTTTTCCTGAAGCCCACAGGGATAATCACTTTGTTGTTCGAGTATAAGTCGAAAGATTTGTGGGGCTTAAATAATGTTCGTGGGGCTTAGGTTGGTCGATGTGGGGCCCTCACTCTTTATCTCTTAACGTTTTGTCGTCGTGGGGGTGTCACGTGCCTTCGGAAAATCTCAACTTCCATCAGTCTGCAAAACTGAGTGACGAACGCTCGTGGACTGTTGAGAAAACCAGGCTCATTGTGTCTGTATCCATTTGCCAACAAACATAAATAGCATCAATCAGAGATCGTTTCAGGCGACTTGCACTCAGTTCCCTGCGCACGTGATTTAAGGTAATCAAAGAGCAAATTACTTTGGAGGAAAATTGGCACATGCACTCCAGAAAGTAAGCATCTTGCAGGGCTTCTTTAGGCATTCTCCAGAAGAACAATAGACATGTTGACTTTACTACATGTATACATGAACATTGTATCACCACTAGCATGACAAATGTAAGGATGTTACATGTAGATGAAATGACCAAGTTTTCAAGTTATGACTTGGTCAAATGATGACGAGTGATGACACAGGGAGGGTGAACCAATGTTAAGTTGTAACTATTTAAAATCTAAATATTGGTTTAAACCCCTCATTTTTGGTCCGATTATACATGGTGGGCCAAAGAAACGGGAACTTTTATAATGTTAAAATAAGTTCTTCAAACCTTTGTAATTTTTTTATAATTAACAGTAGAATCTCTGAATGTTGACCATCCAAGGGACTGTCGCAAACTGGTCAACATAAGGAGGTGGTCAACATATGGAATGATGCTTGTACAGACACAAGATTTTAATTCCGATAACTGCATGTACTGCATGTA
>JAQGAF010006066.1:0-10871 GCA_034687865.1 Kryphioiulus occultus | reverse complement strand
TAAGCACACTTATCCTAGCACCAGCGGATTGAACGTTATTTTGAGAGGCCCAGATATCTGGTCCACCCTGTATACTAGCGTTCGGATGATTACATTATCAGTGAGCATATTTAGCGGATTCCACTGAATATATATATATATATACGTCACAGTATTTCCTAACAAAATTATATTGCAGTTATACAATATGTCTTACCTAACATGTTTCACTCCTATTGTGCGATATGTTCCTAACTTAGTGTACAAGTATCATAATGGTAAGAGGCAAAAAGCTCTCAAATTTTTAGAGTGGTCAAACGTCTGCACTACACAATGATTAACAATCAAATAGAAAAATTGTTATGCTCTTGGGTTACAGCGCCCAATTATGGACGCTTATGTTCAGGTTCCTTCAAATCATGTAATGAAAAAGACCAATGCACGACCATTTGAATTTTCCCCATGTGCAAATCGAGCTATCCTAATAATTAAAATAATGTTGTCAAAGTCTGCCACAGAGACATGACAACAGGCATAAGGACTGCGCAACGAGGCACATTTGGTATGCCTCCTTGTGAGGCACTATATACTAACAAAATAATCTAACAACCCTTGAGAAACAACACTTGAGAAAACATTAATATTGATACATGTAGTTCTGATAACTGTTTAATATATTTCCATGATCTCATGTCAGAAAAAAAGCTGTCTGTCGACAAATATGAGGTGGTTCACTAGCAATCTGACGATGAAAGGGTGAAAAAAATGAAGTGATCTGGAGTTACGGCAGGGCTAGGGAAATGTGGATAGTTATATAAAAGTTCTGACTAAACATTTCCCTTATTGGAAGTTTTACCAAGACACTACTGCAAACCATACAGTCAAAAAAAGTGGTTAAATGTTTCAAACCAACGAAAATTTGACACTAAACTTTCCTGCACTTTCTTCAGGCTTTCCACATGTTCTCCAATGAAATTGAACAAATTTGGAGCATGATTTTTCTTGAAATCTTCTTCAAAGAATCAATTTTCTTCAATGCATGAAAACAGCTGCCATTAGTGAATCTTGGCATAGAATTTGCAAATCTTACATTCTATCCTCCTATGATTCCGTGCCTGATCGTATATAGAAAGAACTCTTATACTTTTGTCGCACTCATATTTTGACTTATTTCAATAAATTAAATTTCTTGTTCTCAATCATCTTACAAGTTCGTGCCACATTTATGACACAATGAGGAGTCGCCACCTGAATTTTCGTGTCTGTAGATGCCCGAATTTGGAAGCAGCAGTCGAAAATGGGGTGCACCTATAATTTTGACGGGCACTATATATTACAAGATGCTGCCCAGCTCTAATAAAACGGGTAAAAAAGCAAAATACATTTTAACAGCTAAGACCACTGTCATTCATGCAGTTGAATTAAATATTATGTTGGGATGAATTGTGTGCTAACTATCAATGAAAAGCAACTGGACATCAATTTGTTTGTGTAAAGCTACGATTTCCAAACCTGCTAAATGACAAAGTTGAGTCAGTGGTTTTCCCTGGGTGACAACAATTTATAATACACATTCAAATATTCCGTAAAAGTGCAGAAATCTCCAGACGCATGCAGCTCTAAGTTCAGCCAAAGAGCTTAACCATTTCGGAAAAATTATGGAAAAGTTATGGAGCCACAGCCCTAACCGACGCCAAAACACGGCCTTCTGGAAATGAGGCAATTAAAAGTTGTCATGTCTATCCAATTAAAGTAAAGAATTCAATGGAAAAGTTTGCACTAGGCGAAAATACAAGCATGAATGAAAAAGACCTTCAGACGTGCTAGGGAATTTCCTCATTACAACCATCGCTGCAAGTGGCGACGCAGGCATCTTGACCAATTGTCAGTTGCCATGGCAACTGGACATTCGACGCAGACAAAAATGGGTCCTCGTTAGCTAGGGCAACGAAGTTTTAGGATGACCAAGCACTTAACGACACACTGGAACAATTGGTCGAACCAGTTTGTTTAATAAGGTGCCAAAAAAAAATTGGTCATTTTTATACTTCACGTTTTTTCTTGCATGTTTTCTCGTCCTCGTTACCGTCAGCTGCAGTTGCTGACAAGATGGACAGTTGGTGAAAGCGTCCGAGCTCACCTTTCATGCGAACTTGTGGGATACACAGATTTCTTCGATGAGGATAATAATAGAAACAGTATTATACTGTAACATGAAAATGGCAGTGCTTAAACACGAATTTAACCATGGTTTTACAAATAACCAATTTCTAAACAGTCATTGCGAGATTCAACATATCTTTGTATATGTAATATTGGCAAGCGAATCGCCTGTAGAGTGATTGGAGGCAGTTTCCATTCGACTGTACATACATTTTATAAAATCGAACTGTTTTAAATAAACTTCAGTTTCCTTCATTGTCCGAATGAATTGTCCTAAATTGTATTACTTGAATTATAACTGCACTAAAAATCATCTTGAGTTTTAGAATTGGGTTAATTAACTGTTCAAGGAAGGTCTGGAGGGCAACCGGTCCCCTGTTCCCGAGGGAACGCCTTAAGTTGGCCCTTACTGGGGGGCCGGTATGTAAATTTAGTGGGCTAAAAAAGTTGAGGGTCTTACGGTTAATTTTTTAAGGTATTGCCGCTAGCACAGCCATTCCTGCATAACAAGGGTCATGAGTCAAATATGGCTTCATCCACAAGAAACAATGCCATTTTTTCAACATTGGTGTCAATCAATTTTTTAACAATGCACAGTGGTACAAATGACCAATCTAGCTGTGCAAAACTCCAAAATTTTACAGTAAAATTGTCTACGGATTTGTAGCTTCCAGTGAATGAATAACCAATTATAATAACAAAAAAATCGTAATAAAACTGCTAGGCTCACTGGTTATGACACTGTGTGGCAACAAATTCAGGGTACATGCACTGTATATTGACAGCAAAAAAATGTCACCTCAGCTGGTCTAACTTTGGGCATAAAGCCATGGATACCACCTCTAAATTTATTTTCAGGTCCATTTTTCCTTGGAAGAAAAGCTTAGATTTTTTGCCATTTCTGAGACCACAACTTGTACAGATTCACGTTAAAATGTTTAGTTACGTAATCAGCTTATATTTGAGTACTCAATTTCAAAAGAATTAACTACCACTTCGGGCCTCAAATAACTTATTTCGTTATTAAGATGCCCCAGTGAGAGCTGTTTGATGCATGGCATGAGGAAAATGGGTAATCAGGCAAAGAATTCAACTGGATTTCAACATTTTTTCAACAAATTAGGATTAAACACCAATAACAAATAGAAACATGAGCATATTAAGCAAATAATTAAGAATTGTAGCAGCAGTATTTACCAAAAAAATAGGTCGAGAAGTTTTTTTGGAATAAATATAATTCAACGAAAATGTACTGGTACTGGTAGGGTACTGGTAGTGAAAGGTTTCACTTTTAGTATGCGTATAAGGAGCATTCTATAAGGGGAATTGACATTTGTTTTAGTAAACAGTACACGAGCAGAGTCAGGAACATTTAAAATACATGGCATTCTAGGACTTTGGAGTCTGCAAAGTGTACTCTAGAAGGCATGTATCAGTCAGTGTATGTGAAATGTATAGTGTGTAAATGTTGGCAAGGCGCATTTGAAGGCGATTTACATACGTATTCATGAACAAAAACTGAAGATGGCATTAAATACGTGGATTGAGGAGGACAATGACATTGACTGTCTAGCATAATAAGGTTGTTATGAAACCAATTTAATGGATATGATTAACAAGTATTTAATCTTTGGCTTTTTCTTTATCTTAGACGATTACGAGGACCGAGATGGTGACCCGAACCAGGACGAGTATTGGGACGAGGAAGACCACATCGCTGTAGTGTCATAATTAGGTTGGTTTAAAACCAGTTTATAATATACTTTAAACTGGTGTTTATTCTTTTTTTCCTTAAAGAGTAAGCTGAGGACCAGGACCAGGACCAGGAGACCCGTGAAGACGATGGTGTTTGAGGATTTTTAAGAATGGAGGTTGGTATGATTCTGAAAGTTGAAATACTGTTTATGATTGTTAAACAGGGGTGGCTTGTTCTCTTTAGTTTAGGCTGACGTGATGTGACGACGACGTGAAGGGGGAACGATGCATCCAACATAGGCAATTGTTCGCGTTACTAACACACTGTAATTTTGCATATAGCTGAACTGGTATGGGTCAGGTTAAACTTAGCGCCAGGCTCAATTCTGGAGTGTAGCTAGGCACACATGTCGGTTTGTTGTTAATTTGCTTATTTTCGTAGATTTTTTGGAGCCTTTTAAGTTGTCGCACCTTTTTGGGTAATGGTGGAAATTTCAGCTATAGGGCATGGGTCTGGGTATGGTGTTTTTTTAGGTTAATTTACCCGGGCAACCTGACTGGTTATTAGTCAAGACGAAGGCGACGCCATATTGAAAGGCGTCTTGTGACTAAGTTGGAGACATCCATTAGAAACCACACGATTTGAGTTCAGAATAAATTTCCTGCCAATTCACAAATTCAAATTAGTCGGTTAGGGCAAGCTCTCAATTGGTTCAATTATAACAATTTTCTTTAACACTACATAGCCTCACAAATCATCTGGATGCCAAGACTGCCACATTTTCCCCTACTACCTTTAAACACACAAGCCATGCAAACAGAATGGATGCATTTATTAAACAATCTGGCGATGAGGGTCATGTTCGCCCTCCGAGCAGAGGTCTTCTCTCATTTATACTCTACATTTTGAAATGGTCGCCATATTGGTAGGCTTATCAGGGCGGTTAAGTTCTAGTAGCGCCATTAAAGAATATTTTATTAACTACAGATACAAAAAGAGTCCTTATGAAGGAAGATAAATTCAAGGCTGCAAATCTTCTTGGCAGAGGTAAAATTTCACACAAGTCAAGAAAAGGCGTCAATCTCTCATGACAAGTTACGCAGATCCACCTTAGAGACGGTGCTTCTGCAATACGCCTTGCAGTGAGCCATCCAGCTGCCAAAAAAACATGGCGGTCATAATGTAGGAGATCTGAGATCGTCATCCCACCCCTCGGAATAACGACCATAAAGAATAGCAATTACGCGCCTTAAACACTTCACTTATATCGAGGTGAGAATTTAATATCAAACAAAGGGGGCTCCCAGGAGAGACGGTGCTCCAGGGTTAAGCAATTTCTCCATGACTAGCTTATTTATAGAACAGGCAAATGATTTACCCAACGACTATCACCTCGAATTTCTAGATGGGATGTTAAGCAAAGGGGCATTCATAAAATGCAACTATCTCTTTCTATGACACTGAACGGAGTGTAGGCCCGTTATCAGAATTACACACTGCACCAGTAACATTTATAAACATTGGAAGATAAAGATTAAGATCACGCAAGTTTGCGTTTAGCTGGACAAAAATGCAGCAAACATACATATAAAATACTTCAGGAACCTTTAAAATACTTCACTAAAATTTCAAACAAAATCACGCAAATCTCGGACTTTGGAGTCAGCTAAGCATCTGCTAGAAAATGACTTGTGTTATTTGTTAATGCAAATCTCAAAATATCATTCATATACTGCACGTACTGTATATTGCAATCAGGGTAAATAGATGCGCCTTAGCACAAGAGCATAGCTTCCATGCTGCCCCAGGGAAGCTTGCTAGCTTGCCAGATAAAATTCAAAAGCTTATTTCCGTAAGTTTCTATTACTTAGTTATTTAAATAATTACAATAAATTAAGACCCATTCATAAAATACGCCCATCTAACATGTTTTTGGAACGTCCGAAACATTGAACAGCGATATGTTTCGCGGATTTCTGTCAAGGCAGTGCTACATTTCAGTAGACAAACAAAAGGATAAACTTCGGCATATTCCCTGCTCCAATTGTGCACGAAATATGCAAACTACTTGTCTAGCGTACAAGAAAAACACCTGTCCTAGCTGCCAACACTTAGTTTTTATTTTTAGGGTTTTCACCATAACATTAAGTTCTGATTTTGATGCCCCTAACCACCAGGCAATCATTGCCAGCCTACGGATTATTAGAAGCCCCCTTTTTCGTAGTGTCTATTACACCCTAAAACTATCACCAAAAGCAAGGCCTGGAGGTAATATCAACATATCGATAACATGACTTTCGAATAACTCAGTCCTAAATAAAATCGAATATAATGTAATGTATCCATGTATTGCTTTTATCCCTATTGCGGATGTCGTTTGTGGAAGACCCCCCAATTTTGGTGGAATAAAACGATAGCTCAGGGTAAAACCTATTCCCCAGTCATCTCGGCAACCCAAGCAACAGTAATAGTCATCACACTCTTATTGATTGTTATTCTGCATGAAATTGTCAACAACGCTAAATGTGTGCCGCCAATTTCACTTCATAAACAACGCAGGCTCAAAGTCAAAGGCACCGCTCATATTTTTCCAACGGAAAAGCGAGCATCGACCACCGATGGGTGCAAAGGAGGCAATCGAACGAGAAAATCGGAAATTGAAGCGAAATTGAAAATGGAAAACGGATAGGCAAAGCGAGCAGAGCTCTGGGGTTGAGTAGGGAGGGTGGGGCGACCATGGTAGTGATGTCGGGCGAATTTCTCCAAACGAGATTCCGTGAGGTGTGGTAAAAAATCCGCTAGGTCAGGTTGAAATCGAAATGGGTCTCATACATTTCCTTAACAGCTATGATTAGGTTGAAAAGTACATGTACAGTTTTAAGGTTCAAATTTGCTTTTTTGGGATTACGAATCTCGTCATTTGTCCTTTGAAAGAGTGGCTGTGAAGCCAAGTAAAGTTGAGACTCACGTTGCAAATACGATATTTTCTCGTCACTCCATCGTGTTATAGACTGGACTTAGGCGATGCAATTGTGCAGGCAAGACCCAAGATTCAGATGAATTAGTTCGCATTTGACTGGGATGAAATTATGACATTTGAAGGAGGTATACAAGAGGGCAGTTCTGTATTTAGGAGGGGATCGCACATTTTCATAAGCTGGTTACTAGAGGTACTACCCAAAATGTTCCAAGTCTATTTTTCGAAAACATTTAGCTGATGGAGTTTCCGTCTAAGAAGACAATAATTATGAAGGCAAGTAAGCTTAGGGTGGATTGTGTTTTTTCGAGGGCTTGTTAATGATTTGAGCATATTATATAATAATATTGTGGAGACAAACATTTAATTGTGTATGCACTTGTCAATATTGCTTTTTTCTTGTATATCAATGGCATCACTGTAGTAACCAATTGGTTATTTTTACTTTAAAACTGGATGTTATTTATTATTGTTAATAAATTATTATTATTGCTTCTTAAAATTTCTACAAAATTCACTCAAATGCATTACTGGTGATCTAATTTATTACAAATCACACGACTATTAATATTTACGAAAAACTCACTAATTCCCACTTAATACTTAAAATCCATGACGTCTGGTAACTTATACAAATGTTCGAATATGGCGTTTGTCAATAATAATTATAAATTCAAAAAGTTAAAGGTGATAAGAATGTTTATATAGTCTATATATAGTCTATATAGGAAAGACGTTTTAACAAAAACATACTTGAGTTGATTGTTCATGGCATATTTTACAAAAGCAGTCTTACATAGGAATTGTGCGAATCCATCATTTGAGATTTTTACTAAAATGTCACTAACAGCCTTATAAACGTATTGAAGTTACAATAAAATGAGCTGCCAGCTCAACATTTTGAGCATGGCATTTTTTGAGAAGATTACTAATAACATATCCAATAAGACTAATAAGAGTTGTAAAGGAGACTACGAAACCCTGACTAGAACCAACAACAGAAAGAAATCTTACAACATTTAGGCGAATCCATACAAGTTCCTTAATTTCGTTGAGAATCGATGGAAACTTTCCCGAGATTGGGTTGAAATTTCAGCCAAGCATACCGTATAGTTAGAGGCCAATGAGTCTTCATAAAAGCTCAGCAATAGGAGCAATTATCCTATCGAATTTTGGAAAAAAAAATCCGCTTAAAGGAACCGTCCCGATTCTCCGACTCGCATACATTTCACGAAATGCAAAATCGCAAATATAATTAGGCTTTATTTTCTTAATCTTTTCACTAATGCACTCGAGCGACGCCATGGTGAACGACGAAAAAGTGGAAAAAATATCGATTTTTTTCGAGCAGGCACGTAACGCTAACTCAATTAGAGTTGTAATTATTTGATGGTTCATTTCATGATGGGTCTGACAACGTGTCTACCCGAAGTAAGTTGGACGATTTCGCGTTTCTCTTCTTTGTCAAGCTACAAAAAGTACAGTTAATTCGACTGAGTTTGAGGCAACCTGGTTATTACTCAATGGACAATCCCCCTTACAGCGCAAGCTGCTTGTAACAGCCCTCACCCACCACATAATTGGCGACCTCAAACCTTTTACTGTAAGGCAATTCCCAAGCAAATCGTTTTTTAATCTGGAGTATCAAATGAAGACAAATTCAAGACTGAGTAAATTCGTATCTGAAAATTCGTATAGTGGTGGCTACACAGCTAAGATTTGTATCTGAAAGTGTCAATCTGAAAATGTGATGATGCGCTACATCATCACACGTGAAACATCGCAGAAAATCTACAGGTTGCCGCATTGAATTCAACTCAGTACACTACTATCAGTATGGTGGGTTGTTGTAGGAGGGTGTAATCCATTAATTTAATTTGCTCAGCAGTTACTACCACATTAGGGTGGACACCATCATAAGTGTTGTTGAATTTCTTTAAACTTAAGGCTGTAATTTGGAAGATAATTCCAACGTCTGATGGCATGCAAAAACTAATCCAGATGGCATGGAGAGCTTCATTATGCCAGATTCTACCAACGAGGTGAAATAAGATTGTAAAATAAGAGGTAAAATACACAAAAATGCATTGCTGGTGATCTAGTTTATTAAATTACACGGTTATTAATATTTTTCGATCGACTTTGTACAGCATACTGTAGATTCCCTCCACCAAATTTCAAATTTCTACAGATTTTAATTCCTAAGACGTTACAGGTTTAAATTCTAACGACTTATTCTACATGGAACACAATAATTTGATGATAAAATAAATGCAATGTAGTCTAACGCATTTGGCATGAACTGATGCTGCCCCAAACCGGCAGGCAATCTCTGATGACTTCCATGCTATCAGTGATTGCTACCTGATCACACCCCAGGGTAATCTTTTAAATTACTTGAAAACTGAAATATAATGGAAATTTTGCCTGAAACTGAATCACATTGACCCCTCTCTACTGCTGTTAAATAGTCCACTCAATATTGGTTTTTAATTGTCCCATATCTGCGGATTACCGAACTACACACAACGTCATACGCTATACGGTTCTGGCATTAAACACCTGAACTATAGACACTAAAGTACAGATTTTATCTATCATGACCATAAATCGATTTCAGATAGATAAAGGAGCATGTACGGTATGATCCAGCACACGAAGAAAACTGCGAATATTAATGCAAGACAATGAAGCTGTTTTCTCGCTTCCAGTTGTCATGGTAATCTTACCATCATCCCTGTCAGGCAACTTGGACAGATTCAATTTGCAATGAGACTTCCAGTGATGGGGACAGTGCAAGGACAGCGACATCAACGTCGCCTGAAACACAATTATTAAATTAATCGCCTCGTTAAGTGCTGGAAGAAGAGAAGAAATCGAAATTATCTACCCCTATTTGTGCTCTTGTACGTTTATCATGTGCGAGACAACTCCTTGTTCAATGCATCGCGTACCCTTGAACCTCTGTTCTTGGGTTTCGTCTGTTTCTCGAAGATAATATATGATAAAGTTTGAAAAGATGGTTCTCATCATGACGGAACCACCATGAAAAGAACGCCATCAACGAATAAATAATCAACACTATACAGGATGTAGCATAAAGCTATCGCTGCAGGGCTTCACTATTACGCCAAATTTTAACGCAAAAATGATGCATCAATAACCACCATCAAACAAAGGTTGGATGATTTAAGTACAGCCTTGCATTTTAAATTATCAAGCTAAGTTATATATAAATTCCCTTCATCTTTTAAACGCATTAGTCCTATGCGAAAAAACAAGTGAAGGGTAAAACAAAGTGAATTTTATAAAACCAGCACAGATATACATGGCACCAAGAAGATCCAACCCGATACTGAAGTTCTGGCCTCACATTGTCAGGAAATGTGGCCAGGAAGTCCATGTTGATTAGTATTACATGTAGATTACTTTTTATTTTACAGCTACATTTATTATTTAACTCATTTTGTGTTTTCCGTTTACAGCTGTCCATTGCACGATACCATGGTTTTTAACATTGAGTTTAATTTATTCAGAGACTTGCTTCCTTGTAAGCTGTCTGCCAACCTTCATGTGACGAAAAAAAATTCAACCATTTATAAGGATATGGACTTTTGACAGAAATTAGACAAAAATTCCCATCAAATGGCGCCATTTATGTTTGTGTATCATCGATACCTTGGGAACACGTGATGACAATAACATCTGCATATTCACAATCATAACAGGGTTCCCCCAAAACATGAAATTTTCTACTTAGAACTTTATGAACTTTCCGGGTTAGCCACATTTCCTTGACAGCCTAATCACTCCAAATTAAGGCTAAAATATGACATAGCCACTGCAAGGCTGCTATATTTATTGCTTAGTATACTGTTTATAAACAGGAAATGAACCAACTTCATATTAATGAACAGCAAATTTTGATTTCGTCTTTTTTTAAACGGACAATGTCATTAGAGAATGTGAGCTCCACGTTAACGTGGACGCGAACGTCAATTTTTTACACTCCTGGTCAATATAAATAAACACGTTTTCGAACGGGAATAAGGGCTT
>JAQGAF010006065.1:0-10873 GCA_034687865.1 Kryphioiulus occultus | reverse complement strand
AAATTCTGCCCAGTGAAAGTCTGGCCATCTGGCACAGATCTAGGTCAAGAAAGTCGAGTTTTTGGACGTGAACCGTTGAACATCTGACTATGTTAATGAGTCTGATTGAGCAGATTACAAGTTTTTATAGTTGTGTACCAGTGTTCTAGCAAAAAAGTTAGACTATCCAATACGCAAGCAGCAATAGGTGGTCGGTTTGTTAATGTCTACTCTTTTAACTGTGTCCAACTCCACATGTTATGATAGCGTCTCAAACCGAAATGCGTCAGGTAAGAAATACTGGCTTCGACATCTGACTACCATGGTAAAGTCTGATGGAGTAGCGCAACGTTAATCTATAGCTATATAGTAGAAGCCTTTTAATTTCTTGAGAGCCCGTCCACCATTGCATTCTGGTACTCTACTGGTGGCCCCATGCTTGACTAGTTCAATAGAGATTCATGCTAAAAGCATCCCGTCTGGATCTCAGTGTGTCCCACTGGAATCACTGCAGCAATCACTCACCGAGGTAGCGTCATCTCTCGGTAGAATGCTGATGTTCAACATGCTGGTCCAGATGGTCCTGTCGTTTATCATGGACGTGGCACTGAGGGACAGGATGGTTCCTGCCAGAGACGAGTTGTTCGGCACAGCCACCAAGAACTCGATCACGAGCTCGTTTTCGGTCACGTTGACTTCGGTACGGCCAGTGTTATCTGTGGAGTCATACTTATTATTTAATTATCTGAATCAGACTATTTTTATTTAACAGCGACGTTTTTAAGGTTATATAAAGTTCGGTGCAAATTTCTTCCATAGGAGCCCCGTGCACAAGTTTTTTTTTAATTCCTTGGGTGAAAATAACAAACAGCTGACTGTTTCAAACAGGGGTTGCTACTGGATATGGGATTGCAATTTTTATGAATTTTTCACGATTTAAACCATTTTCAATGACTTTTTCATGACTTCAAAAATTTGTCAATGCCTATTAGAATTTGGAGCCGTTCAAGTTTTATGTCACAACTAAATAGTTATTTTCAGAAACATCCTCTACCCGTAGGCAAATTTTTTTGCAACGATTTAATGACAAATGAGGAGTTTTAACCTAAATTTGTGTTCTTTGAATCAATGAAATTCTATGACCATAACGCTAATTTCATGAGTTTTCCATGAATTCCAACGAGCTTGAGAGCTTTCCAACTTTGAAATTGCATCAGCAGTCAGACATGTGGCCATTGTTGGTCCAGTTTTTCATATTTTTTTCACACGGAATTATCTAATTTTTCACATTTTTCACTCAATATTTCTTAAAATATTTCGCATTTACAAGAACTAGAACAGCACTCAATCTATGGAGTGCTTCAGCTTGCTTTTCTAAAAAAAATTTTATGGTTGTAAAAAGCAATGTTTAGGAGAACGCCGTAGGCGAAATTGCTTTAAAAAAAGGATTCGACCAAAATAGATTTACTTTTTGCATTATTTTTAAGGTTCTTAGAAACATTAGTCTTCAAAAGAACGCTGTAGGCAATTTTTTAAATGATGTAATTTTAGTAGATTTTTTATGAAATTAAGGACCTGAATGTATGGAAAGTTGTCAGTTTTATACTGGATTTCTTGTGAAATTCATTTCAAATAATTTGTCCACATAAATTGCCATGTTTTCCCAATTTTTCATACAAAAGCATGGCATATGATGGACAAAATTCATCATTTGCATTGAATTGAATTGAGATTTGGTTTTCTTAAAAATTTCGCCTGCGGTGCTCCTGAATTAATTATAAATCTGTCATTTCTGATCGTTTTTTTTTCTTTCCAAAATTACCTATGGCGTCCCTTAATTATTAATATTAAGAATTTTTTCCATAGACATGTATACGAAATTCATTACATGTA
The DNA here is from genome assembly GCA_034687865.1 of Kryphioiulus occultus. Lineage (NCBI taxonomy): Eukaryota > Metazoa > Arthropoda > Diplopoda > Julida > Julidae > Kryphioiulus > Kryphioiulus occultus. The sequence continues at coordinate 9,001 of JAQGAF010006065.1, read as the reverse complement.
TGTATGTTTTTCCATTACATGTATACGAAATTCATCATGTTTCTAAAAATGTATCCCCGGCATGCCTAAATTATTACTAATAATTACTAATAATTCATTTTTAGGAAAAGCTATACACTTAAATGTTATATTTCTGGCAGTTTTAAAAAAATCTCTCATTTCGTGTTAAACACTCTAAACTGCAGGAATTTACTGATTTTTTTAACCTAAATTTTGCCTCTGGCTTGCTACCGTTTTTCAGTTATCAAATATCCTACATTTTGCTCTTATCAAATCCAGTTATCAAGTATCTTAAATTTTCTCTAATAATTCTAGATTTTACTTTTTTTCCCTATATTTCCTAATCTTATATTATTCTACCCCAATACTGCTTAGACCATGCTTCAGTTATCAAATATCCTACATTTTTCTCTAAAAAAATTCCTCTTTTCCTATATTTTCTTATCCTATATAATTCTATTCCCACACTACTTGCCAGTCTGTAAGAGGGATGAAAATGTATGTGGCTCGGAGCAGAATTTGCAAAGTGCACTAGTTGATTTTAGGGAGGTGGGGGTAAGGGCCTAAGAGTGCGCCTACCGACATTGCTGATGTGGCTGATGAGCAGCAAGGACCGCTCATCGGTCATCTCCGAAGAGCTCTGTGTGGACTCGTAAGTGTAGGAGAGCAGGTTTTCCCTTAAGCAGGGGTAGTTGAGACCCGCCTTTGTCATGACGATGGCGCCGCAAGAATAGCTATCCATGTCGGCATCGGTGCTGAACACGTCGAACTGCAATGAGGCGTATGGCGTCAAGGTGTACAGGTGCAAGATAAAGTGACCATAGTCATCCACAGCGATGCTGTCAGGTCCATCGGCCCATAGGACACTCGGCAGTGGCAATTCCTGCGAAATCCACAGTCAATTTTGTAAATAAATTATTTATTATAATGAGAGAGGGACAGAAAAGCTGAGCCTAATTGCAAACTCGTGATGATTGATTACAGGGTTCATACCGTCAGAGAAAGTCAAGGAAAGTCAGGGAAATGTTGACATTTTGACCATTAACTCGGGGAATGAATTTGTGATCTACTTTTTCTAAAAATTTCGCCTACGGCGTTTACATTAGCATTAATTTTCCTTATGAAAAACACCTTAAATGCATTATTTTTGTCTAAAAAAAATTCGCCTTCGGCGTTTTCATTATCATTAATTTTCCTTATGAAAAATGCACCTAAAATGCATTATTTTTGTCTAAAAAATTCCCTTACGGCGTTTACATTATCATTAATTTTCCTTATGAAAAATGCACCTAAAATGCATTATTTTTGTGTAAAAAATTTCGCCTACGGCGTTTTCATTATCATTAATTTTCCTTATGAAAATGGCACCTAAAATGCATTATTTTTTTGTAAAAAATTTCGCCTACGGCGTTTACATTATCATTATTTTCCTTATGAAAAATGCATTATTTTTGTCTAAAAAATTTCGCCTACGGCGTTTACATTATCATTAATTTTCCATATGAAAAATGCACCTAAAATGCATTATTTTTGTCTAAAAAAAATTCGCCTACGGCGTTTTCGTCATTATGAAGACTTTTTTAACATTTCAAAGAATTCTTCAAAAATGCAGTGTTAGACAGGGTTCACACAACCTGGAAAAACCTGGACAGTCAGGGAAAATGTAAAATTTGACCTGGAATTTTTATGATAAAAAATATGCCCATAAACTTGTTAAATCATGATATGAAAAGATTAAAAACAAATTAGTTTACTATATATTTAACTTTAAAGCCCAATAGAAGCACTCTTAACAATTTGATAATTAAGTCAAATTCCCCCAGAAAAAGATCAGGAACAAAAATGTATGACATTATTGCTACAAGTATTGCCAAAGAAATTACCAAAGCTGTTCAGGAAACATGAATTAGCCTACTCTTCCAACTAAGTTTTGATTAAAGTTACAAATGTTTTCAAATGTTCATGTTCCAATTTTTTTTACCATTTACTAGAAATATCTCTGCAAAGTAAAAATAATTTATAATAATGAAACGTTGATTTTTCATGGTCATTGAAAAATTCAAAAATGACCTGGAAAAACCTGAAAGATCAGGGAATTTCGTTCTCAAAAAAATGTGGGAACCCTGTTGGAGATCTACTGGTTTCAACCACTAGTGTTCGCATCATTATTAATATTAATACACTACAAATCCAGTATTTCTTGTCATTTTTCACAAATTTCGCCTTCGGTAGTGTCTTAATTATAAATTTTATTATTTCTTCTTACAAAATGGTGGGCTAATTCCATAATTTCTTGATCAGATCTATAATTTATAAATTTTCCGCCGTATGGTATATTTGCTCGGATCAAATCTGTAAAAATTGTTTCTTGAAATTGTCAGGAAATTTTCCAAAAAGTGTCTGGAAAACCTGGAAAAGTCGGGGAAATTCAATTGACGATCTGGCTAACCATCCTGACAGAAAAATACGAAAAATATTGTTAATTGTAGTGTTGCTGATAAAGTTAATTTGAATGACATGTGAAATTTCTTATTTGATAAGTCAGGGAAATTAATCAGATTTAGTCAGGGAAAGTCAGGGAAATTGAGTTGAAAATGTTGGTATGAACCATGGATTATAAACTCTAAGTTAGCCATCACTCTGCATTCAGTTTATCGCCATCACCTTAATTGCAATCACGTTTTACACATGTACTAACCGTATCGGCAAGGTCTGCGATGTAGGATGCCCGGGCGATCCACACGTAGGAGTCGTTGTCGTAAGAGGCCCCGGCCACGATGCTGTAGTTTTTACCTTGGGCGACCTTTGAATTGCTCACCATGACCGCCGTAAAAGTCACTTCAATGAAGCAGGCTTCTGGTGCAGCACCGCTGTCTGCGGTGATCTCTCCGAAGTCGATGACGGCTTCGTCGCGCTGGCGAAAAAACGAATAAAGTCAACATTTGTGCGGATGGGGCCTTAGATGGTAAGGTCAGAGAATGGGTTCGAATTAATTCAGGTATCACACAACCTGGAAAAACCTGGTAAGTCAGGGAATTTAAGAAAGCAAGGGAAAAGTCATGGAAAATTTGATCTGGGAATTTTACGATCAAAATTATACGGACATGAGAAGCAATCTATCAATTTGATAATTAAGTCACATTCCCTCAGAAATGGAGCAGAGACAAAAATGAATGACATTATTGCTGTTGATAAAGAAATTGCCAAAGCTATTCAGGAAACATGAATTAGCCTACTCTTCCAACTAAGTTTTTATTAAAGTTACAAATTTTTTCAAATGTTCCTGTTATAATTTTTTTACCATTTTACTAGAAATATCTTTGCAAAATAAAAATAATGTATAGTAATGAAATGTTGATTTTGCATGTTCATGGACAAATTCAAAAATGACCTGGAAAAATCTGGAAAGTCAAGGAATTTCTTACTCAAAAAAATGTGGGAATCCTGTACTTACAATATCGGTGAGCAAAGCATTATTGTTGTACTCTGACTTGATGCTTGTCTTGGTGCTGGTGATCGATGCTGGGAGCGGGTTCACAACTGCCGAGCATAGCTCAAACGCCACGGTATGATCTTCGGGGTCCGAAGTGAGGATCTCGACGGTCAAGTCCATGGTCACTCCAGGAGGAATGGTGATGGTCATCTTGAAGTCCACTTTGTCGCCGGGACTCATCGTGGTGTTATTCTCGGCATTCATTTGCACCATCTGCAGCGTCGTCCCGTTGGTGTTACCCACCGACTGAAATTGACCGGCGAAATTCAATTACATTTAGTGGATATTTGAGGTTGCCAATTGTTTCTAGCAGGCTGTAAAGTGATTCCTATATTTCCTATATATTTTTTAGGGGTTCCTATATAGTCCTATATTTTTAGAAAAAATCCTATATATTCTTATATTTTATGGCAAACTGCTGTGACAAAAAAAAAATATAACAGATCTGAGATATGGTTTTCTAAAAAATTCATGTTAAATCAATCATTTCTGGTTTTCTTTTAAAACATTGCCACGACATTCTGTTGATTATTAATATTTTTAAAATGTCTTCATGCATTATAGTTAGTTTTTTAACAAAACCTTCGCCAACAGCGTTCTCTTAAATGTTAGTATTTACACGCATACAATTTAAAAAACAAAAAGAAAGAAATTTGAATTCCACCATTTGTTGCTTAGTTTTTGGAAAAAGTGCTATTTAAAAAAATGGCCTATGGCATTCTCTTGAATATTAACATTCCTAAGTAAGTCTTTAAAAATGTATTATAGCTAGTTTTTTTTCTAGTTTTGTAAAAAAGTTTGCATACAGCATTCTCAATAGGCATATTGTAAATGAGTCGCAAAAGTCTGCCATTCTAAAATTAAGTTGGTTGTGGCAAAGTTTGAAAACCACTGTTTACTTAGTTCATGAAAATTTTAATTTTTTCTGAAATATTTGGTGAAAATTTAGAAGAAAAAAATCAGATATTTGCATATGAAGAAATATGAACAAGTCTCATATTTGCATGTGAAAAAATGTTAATCTTTCTATAATTTTTTCCTACATTTCTCCTATATTTTTTTCATTTTTCCTATATTTCCTATATAATTCGGCCTCCGTACAGCTTTACAGCCTGTGCTCGAATTCCTCTGGATATAATGCAGACTTAACTCGTTTGCTGATGTGATGACCACTGAATTGGTCATTGTCCAGAGTAATGGACAAATCCACTGTCTTGTCCGCTGCTTTGGCTAGTTTGCTGGTCTTCGGTTCGCCGTAAGGCAACACATTGATAGTAACCTAAGACAATAGACTGTGACCAAAGTCATGTTGTAATGGTCACACCAAGAAGTTGATACAAACCTCCTGTCTATAATCATCGCCAGTTTTCTCGGTTGGGCTACCGTTATCGAACCCGTTTGAGAGTTCGATGACAAGAACATAGTGTTTGCCAGGTTCCAGACTTTCACCTTCGCGAACAGAGACGTGACCTTTGGCCTGGTCCATCTCAAAGAGGCCATCCTGGTTCCCTTGCACGATGGAGTAACTGATCTCTGAACATGGACATGGCTTTTCATCACGACACGTTTGCACTTCATCGGCATCGTACCCAGAGGCAGTGAACAAAGCTCCTACATTGGATTCAGAATTTGAGGAATTCAGAATCAGAATTCGATAGAATTTGTCCAGTTTTCAAAATTTACGTTTTGAAATCTTTCTAGGATTTTCAAAAGCTTACCTGAATCTTGCGCTGACACGGTGACATATTTGGTCCTTACGAGGAATTTGGACTGGTAGCGGTCAACTGGATTGGGGCAAAGAGGATGCGTATTAGAAACTAAGGGATTTTTCTGTTGTTCTAAGCCAAGGTTACCCAGCATGCATTAGGGTTAACGTGTTGTCGTTTTCTAGCTGTTATTCCCATTGATCACTTACTGTATTGATCGCAGTTCCGGCCCTCCCAACAACTCGAACAAAGACATTGGCCATTGTCGTCACAATCGCCGTGGTAACAAGGCACAGATCTATTTTTTTGGAACAGGACACTGGTTAGAGGTGTTTGAGGACACTAGTTAAGGTTTGCCTTCAATGAATTTTCACCTTGAGCAGATGTTCTCTGGTCCTATGCAGTCAGGCTGTTTTTCCACACAAAAGTTGACTCCGCTTGCTCCTAGAAAAACAATGTGTTGGCTGCATACCACATTTTTTGTTCCACAGTGTAATGCAAAATTGGCTTACTTTCAACAATCGTCTTTTAGATTAAAATATTCATTAAAAACTATGGTTTAAATTTCAACAAAATTAGACTTATTGGGCAAACATAATTCTTCTGTCATTTCGTATGTGAGAAAGTTAGGTTAGCCTAATATTTTTGTAAGGATTTACTTATTATTGATTGGGAACCAATTGGTTTGATTATAAAATTCGACCTAGGTCACCTAGTAGGGAAATATAAAATTGAAAATTGATTTTTAATTACCAAGTTGGAAAAACAAAATAGGTTCAAAAATCTATTTTAAAAGTTTTGATGAAAAAGGCCATTCCCTAAGATCAGTTACCAACTTTGATTTGGATTTTAAGAAAGTCTGAAAATATTGTGTAGGGGCGATTCTGATATTTGACTGTTTCGTAAATCGGACGGATAAAACAAAACATTTTTACCCTGATTCAATAGTTACCCAACTGAAAAATTTGCAGTTTTCAGTTTAAGGTTAATGGTTCTTAACTGAATTTCCCAAATGGGGAAACGAGACAGGAGACGATGGCTGTTTGTGGCAAATTTTCTATCCTTGCAGAAGTTCGGTAAATTCCTATTTTGATGCACTTTTTTGCCACCTCACAAGTTGACGAACTTTACAAGGTGTAGTGTAAATCAACAGAAAGCATTTCTTACCCGCAATCAGTGCGGTGAGCAGCAAGACTGCTTTCGACAACATAAAATCCGATTTTTGGATGTTCTGAAAACTATTTTCAACTTCTTAGAATCCTGGTTCGTGTCTCGGTGGTCGACTTACATACAACTGTTGTCAATTTTGTGTGCGAAAATTTGTTGTCAAGAGCATCCTGTTTGTTCTCTGTTGCTCTTGCAACCATTCCCATGGTGACATTTGTCATGGCACTGATTGCACAGAGTTGTATTGAGCGGACACACGACACCAGTTTAGTCCAACATTTCATTTATTGATTATGAAGGCTACTAGCACAAAACAAAATCATAACAAAAATAATTCCTCGGGTCAGAATGGCATCAAATAAATAGAATCACAATGAAATTGCAGTGCCCGCAGGGCGTAACAACGGCGCATTGTGCAGCCTGCCTACAGGAACTTGAACAAGTGGTTCAGCAGGCACATCGGCCAACAATTTATAACTCGATAGCGCTACAACAGCATATGAAACACCAAGGTCACCAGCGCCAACCAGTGACTGGCATAGCTTAGATCGTCCCATTTACCTAGCGTGTGCATCATGTCGTAACCCTGTTGATGGAAAATATGATTAGTTTCTGGATGGTTTTTTTTTAGACGTTTCAATGGGAATAGTCAAACCTTTTCCTCCATCGAGGGGGAACTGTCAAACATAAGGCCCAAGTACGTCAGATGAAATAAGGCGAGAAGGCCAAAGGCCAGGTTGGTAGCCATCACTCCTGGGTGGTTTTGCTTGTACACGTGATGACATTCTTTCTTGCACCTCTTCGTTAGGATACACGCTTGGAATATTGATGCGAGCTTCTGCCGCAGTTCTAAGTTGAGTAGGAAATGGGAAAGACAAGCTATTTGTATCCTCGCTACCCAGATTACACGATTTTTGGGTCTAAGGATTACCGTATTCCACATAGGTGTAGAAGCCCAGGGACAACAATACTGCGGTGAGCTGGAAATTTAGGCCCTGGCCACGAATAAAAAGTGCACGTGATTAGGTGAAAAACGTCAATGATAAAGTTAAATTTCAGGGGAAATAGAGAGTGACGCCAATCTTTTTTTTATCATTGTTGATGAATGGGAGCAGATCACGTGACATTATCCACGTCCACGTTCACGATCAAAAACGGCGTTTTCGACATGAAAATGAGCAAGGTCACATTCACGCATTATACCAAAAATATTGAATTGCTGAGTAATTCGGGTAGCAGGGTACCCCCAAATGTTGAGTACATGTATAGCTCCCAATAAATGACAAAGAAATCCCTTTTTAAAGGTAAATCCCCGATGAAAATAAAAAAGATTTATTCCATGGCACGAGATCTGCTCCCATTGATTTGCAATGCTTCACGTGACGTCACACGTTTTCGTCACGTCCACCTTTAACGTGCAGCTCACACTCTCTAATGTCACAAGTAGCTTACGTGGAGAAAGGAACTAGCAGCATAGGTGGCGAATATGGCTGTAAAAGTGCCATATGGTCGCGCAACTTTGAACACGTCTGAAAACAGTGTTACGAGTCAGAAACCACGGAAAACATCATTCACAAACTGGTGGGATTTCAAGCTTACAGGTCTTCAGCCAATAGTGCATCGGGATGTTCCAGTGGATCACGACTTCTACCAGTGAGCGAGGCACTTCGATGTAGTACGGTTCTGCCACCCTCAGATCCCTGCAGAAAAATAACCAGTATGCTTAAAGAGTAATCGGCAACGTTAAAATTCCAGAGGCTTTGGGTTTACATTGAAAAGCCGGCCAGCGCAGTGGTGGCCTCCGAAATGTAGCTCACGAAATAGTGGCTGGCACGGAACGATAAGGCATCTCCGTAGGCATTGCTCCACTTGGAACTGTTTTGCGGTGGAAGAATAATAAAGACAAATGTATGCATTAGTCGGAAGCAGTCAGGCATTCTGGCAATGGCCACCCTGAGGACTTCGTGTAACTTGTACGTGAAGATCAAGTGCGAAACCAGAGGATCTGCACGGTTGTTGGTTTACCATGAAACCGGTGTTGCAAAGGGTGAACAAACCACGGATCATTAAAGATTCAGAGTGCAAACCTTTCTTCGTAGACGTCCTTGGCGAAAAGCCAGTGAGTCCAGCAAGTAGACAACGACAGGAAAACCAGAGCAACGACGAAATCCACCAAAAACTTGATGACCCACCATACGCCCTGCAAAGGGAGGAAGCATTGGCTTAATTGAACAATACTTTGGATGGTCAAGCAAGTTTCGAGCGACACTGACCTCAACAGAAGTCTTACTCATAATCTTCAAGTGGTCATTGTAGTTGGTCCATGGCCCAAAGATTGCGGTGCTGGGTGACAGGCAATAACTGGCAAAGTCCAGAAACGATGGCCAGTCGGCTACCTGCTTGCCATCCAAGTCAAAACCCAGAGAGATGATTTTCATGGACAGGATCATCTGGGCCCCTCGGATCTTGTGCCAGTTGGTCTCGTCCGCAACCAGGAGCTCGCTGCAATGGAAACATCAAGTCTAACAGTACTGCGCCGTTAAGAAATAAGATTACTCTTGCAGATGATTCTGCGCTATATGACGAGGTCAGTGAAGTGGAGCCACTGCAACTACAAAGGGATCTTGACGTTCTC
>JAQGAF010006064.1:0-10876 GCA_034687865.1 Kryphioiulus occultus | reverse complement strand
AACATAGTATAAAGGAAAATTTCTTGCTGTGAGAATCTAACTTTCCCCTGCCCCGGGCTATCCGTCTTCACCTTAAAGATGGAAATTGGTTCCCATTACGAATGTGTTAGGGTGATGTGTTTTATGGTACATCTACACCAATGAGTAAATATGGAAAAATGGGATCTACACCTAAGGAATGGATTGGGAACCATTAAATCCTGGTAGTCTTGGGACGCATTTGCATGTTAGCTTTTATATTATAGATGCCAAGCATTACCGATTTAACCCACACATTTCCATGAATGTTACACATTCAAGATATGGGAAGTCTTGGAAATTTCCATAAATTACGACAAAACCATGATTTCCATCCATCGTAGGAATTAATGGGTTTGGATGGGAATTTGCGATGGGTGTTTACAGCTGTCATTTATCGCCAATTACCTACACACTATATCTGAGACTAACTACTGCATGTTACATGTTAAGGACATTGAGCTTCTGATCTCTGTTGGGCTCCAACCTTAACAGAGAAAGAGAACTGTTTTCATCGTCTATATGGTACTATGGTATTTTCCCTGCTGCTGCCCTGGTCCAGCATAGACACTATGAGAAATTGGGCTTCTCCTAACAGCTCGTTGGCTGCCGGTGATTGCCTCCAGTTAGGGTAGACAATGTAAATAAATGACATTTTCGCGTTAGCTTAGCAGGTATCAAATTCCAAGTTCATAAATTTGGGACTTTTGAATTTTTTTGAACCTCTAGAATTGTTTTAGGATTTTTTAAAAAAGATAACATTTTTACCATACTTCATTTGTCTTTATCTTTATTTGTGTAGTAGTTTTTAAAAGGGCAACTTCTACATTCAATGGATCCAATCGCTTTGATATCATTTAGAACTTTTTAAGCATATTTAATATTGTTTAGAACATTAAGGACTTTATTTTCTGTAGTGCTTTTTGTAGGACGTAAGCCTATTTCAATGTTTCAATTTCAGATCTTTAGCATTGAAATTAAAATAAAATTCCAAAAGTTGTTAAATTGTTAAGTTTCAAAACCTTTCTACGTCAACGAAAGGACTTTTTATGAATATTTCATATTTTTTATTGAAATTTAAAATTAGGACATTTTGGAATTGGTTGCCATCCTGATTGCGTTAGGTTAGGATAAACACAGAAATACATAAAAATAATAAAAAAAATATACACACAATATGATAAACTGTGCCAACTAGGAAAGCTGTTATTCTTGTTTATTTGAAAAAATACATTTTATTCACATTTAGAGCAGAGAATATACCATAGTACTTCCTTTTCCTCTCGCATTTTGGCTAGAATGATATTTTTGCAATGTTCCAATTATTGGGACTAAATAACATTTGGAAAATTTCTAAGTCATCCTATTGCCAGTGTTGAAAATTCAACAAACGTAATTGTAAGCTTTGAAAAATTAAGAATGAAGTAATTTTGAATGTTCCGATCATGAGTCAATTGATGCATTTCACGCAAATTCACATTCGACAAACAGTTGGATTAAAAATCTCACAACATGGCTGCCGACCCGTGCAAAATGTGTGAATTTCTTCCAATTGTGCCACTTGGAGTTTTCATTAAATTTCGGCCATTATTTTTCTCCTACGTTTTCTTCCTTAAATGTTGTGCAATTGTCGATCCAGCAATTATTTTAATTATAGCGCGCTGGGCTTTCGCATATTTTGCAAACAGCTATTTCTCAGCGTGGGAAAGTTGTGGCGCAAATTGCAGGATTAACTCACAGGCTTTCCAAATGAGCACAAATGTTTCACACTTAAAACAATATCGACACAACTTTGTCATCGCATTTGGTACCACACTGATCACCTGCTGTCGGACTGGGGAAATAATGGGTTTCGGTTTGTCATTCGTACCTCATTAATTTTTTTTCACTCGAAGTATGCCAAGCACCATCGATGAATTTTCGAACTTTGACTAGTACTGGCTATCGTGAGACAAAGTTTTTGGGATTTGGTGGCACTGAGTGACACCACTGTATGCCTGGAAAGAATTACTCTTGCCGGTAATTGTCGCAGGTTTTAGGGATTTCTAAGTCTTACATTTGGCGATAATTAGCGAGATAGGGGTAGAGTTTTTGGAACAAGGACGGTGTGGATGGAAATGGGGTTGGATGGCTTATAGGTCTGGCATACGAAGGCCACAAGCCAGAAAATGCCAGGGTTAAGAACTGTATGAGATCTGCAGGTTTTGGTTCTCAACGGGCGACTGATTTGGAAAAAAAAACTGACCTGACTGTTACAGGTACGGAAATGATATCGGTTTCATGGTGACACCAAAAATGCCCCGCAGGAGGGAAAATTACCAAATCATTAAAATGTAACCACGCAATTAAGTACTGACTTAGGTTTGCGGCAGCCATTTTGTTGTCTGAATGTCACGTGTACATGTATGTGTATGTCTGTTTGCAACACACCTGACCAATGGGCAAATATCGGTGTTGAATTATGTCCTGTCGTATATAGACGGTTGTTCTGTTCGATAACATCCAGCATAACCTTTTATTTCGTTTTATGAAAATAAAAAGTTGGAAAGTACAGTAGGCCTATCTGGTTTATGGATCATACCAGACGACCTTTGGTGCACCATGGCGTATACACTGTTTATGGTTAGACCAGAATTTGACCACAAATGGACCTACAGTACAACCTCTGTAAGTTGACCACCCAAGGGAATGTCGCAAACTGGTCAAAATAAGGAGGTGGTCAACATATGTAACGAGGCTTGTATTGACACAGGATTTTAATTCCGTGAACCTCATGTACGTTTTCTTTATAGTAATTATTCATCATTCATGAATAATCTTATTAAATGTTCATAATACCTTTACAGTATTGCTAATGTGCTGCAAATGTATCCAGCATTTACACGTACGGTACAGTATGTATATATACATGTAGGGTACTGAAGGTGTTCAAAATTGAACTATTGTACCTCTATAGAGACAGTTGCTGTTCATGGATGTACAGTATAAATTTTGCAAGCAGCCAATAAATTTAATCTTCCTTTAAATGTTGAGACCATGTTGGTCAACATACAGAGAGTAAATTGCTAATGTGTGGCATAGTTCAAGTGGCCAACATACAACATACGGAGGTGCAGGTGATCGATATGTGGTGACCTTCCGATCAGTTAAAATATGGTCAACATTGGGAGTTTGTCAACATAGGGGGGTGGTCAACTTTGGAGGTACTACTTTATATCCATATGGCGCCGTATGGTGTTTATACATTGTATAATTCCATGTATAGCCACATTCATGGACATGTATGTCCACATATTTACATTTATGGGTCTACATATCTCTTTGTTGTCTAGATGTCACGTTGTTTATATACATGCACATGTTCTGTTTGCATGACACCTGAACTTCGGGCAACAAATTGGTATGGAATTCTGTTCTTTCGCACAAACAGCTGTTCTGTTTGATAAAATGATCTATTCAAACTTCTTATTTCGTTGTGTGAAAATAAAAGTTGGCCTTTTGGAAAAAGTATATACTGTATATGTGCCATATACATGTATAACCACATGCAGTTTACAGTGGCTTAAACAAGAATTTGGCCACAAATGGACCTATATGGAGCTGATAAAGTAATTTTATTTTATTGATATACAATAGAAGTTTTTTTTGGTTTTTCATTGAATTTTCTGTGAAGGATAAGTCAATATGTTATCAATTCAAAACAATTATATGCAAACCTTACTTGAATGATGCGTTTATTTAGTTTTTCACAAAACAACGGAAGAAATAAAAATAATCGCCTGCTGTCTGGCGGAAAAAATTAATTTTATGTTGTGAAAAATACCAAATTTAACGCCTCAGTATCATTCATCCGATACGCGAAGAAATAAAATTATTATTATTATTAAGTGTGAAAAAGTTGCCGATTGTTATCCAGAGTAAGCCTTTTATATCAGAATGAACAAATTTAGTCTTGCAAGGCCAGACACATCATTTGGCATTAATATGAGAGATCAAGCCATATATTGTACGGTATTTTGAAATTGTGCTCACTGATTTCCAAATTATTTATGGTGTCCAACAGGGCTGCAAATCTAGATCAGACATTTAACCCGATAAATCATTTTTGAAAAACGTGCCAAATTGTGATTGCCAAATTCTGATGATTTCTTGAAATTTTTCTCAGCAAAGTGCTAAATTCCAACTAAATTTATCATCAATTTTATTACAACATTTGCAGGTAACATCCTTAAAGGCAGTCATACACTCTCGATAGTGAATAATCCCAAACAAGAAAAAAAATTGTTTATGGAGCTACTAATGCCATTTTAAAAATTTCATTTATTGTTTTGTTGTAGTACGATTATTATGACCGCTTGATTTTGTTGCATGTTAAATCAAATTTTACGATTGTTGTTATTTGATTGTTCTGCTTGAGCAACGAAAAATCATTCAAACGGTGACTTTACATTTCAACCCAATTGTCGAAATTGCTGACATACAGTATGTTACATGTTTAGCAACAACTTTTTTATTTGTAATCAATTTGATCATTTTGTGAAAAAATAGGTCTTAAGGTCTTGCGGAAGTTGTGTAGGTAACACAGTGAAGTTCTAATTCTGCTTAGGATGTCTGCCAAGTGTGCCATTTTGTTTCCCTTTTGATATGCTAATGGCGGTGAACTGGATAAATTTACATGCATAATTGTTCGCATTGTTTTCGTAGGATTTACCGGATGTTTAGAGATAATTTTCTAAGTTGGATTCCGTGTTGGTACTTCCATTAATCGCCGTTATTAAATTCATTTTATCTCATTTGGACTCATTAACTAGGTGCTGACGGCAAACTGGAACCTCCTCAGATCAAGAAAACTAGTTTTGGAACGTTCAACGTAGTACAATCCCATTATTTTGCTCAGGTAATATCATTGTAATTTATGAAAATGTAGTACTAAAAACATTACCAAATTAAAATAGAATGAATAGAGTGCACATTCACCTACACTTTCTGGATACCTCCCCAATTAAGGATGATGAATCAAACATCACCTACATGTACATTTATATCAAGAATCTAAATTTTAGATAAACAACAGCTGGAGATTAGATATGTTTAGATCTGACGGTATTCTGCTACTGAATAACTTGAGAATTCCCCATTTTCGCCATGTTATTCAATTTGGAATAAGGTTTATCAATATCAGTACTAATTTGCATCATTACAAACATTCACAGAGTATACAGGGAAATGTAGGAAAAAGTCAGGGAAAATGTAATTACTTCGAAAAAGTCAGGGAAAATGAAATTACTTCGAAAAAGTCAGGGAAAATGATATTACTTCGAAAAAGTCAGGGGAAATGAAATTACTTCGAAAAAGTCAGGGAAATTCAACAAATCGGTGATATACAAACATGTAACTAGTTATTGGCTAGCACAAAATTCAACATAGAATGAGGTTTGTCACATCAGTACTGATCTCAATTATTGCAAACATTCACAGTGTATACAGTTGCCCCAGACTATGAAAAGTCAGGGTAATTGGAATTACTTTGCAAAAGTTTGGGAATTTGAACAAAATTCACCTTAGAATAGCTGTATCTACATCAGTACTGAGCTACATGTACATGATTGCAAATATTCACTGAGTTTCAGGGTTACCCAGTCATGGAAAAGTTAGGGAAAAATCAACGAAAATGGAATTACCTTGAAAGTCATGGAAGTTCAATAAATCAATGATGCATTTTACATAGCTTATTGGTTGCCACAAAAATCAAAAGATGACAAACAATTCTGTGAAAGAAATTAATAACGAAATTGTCAGTAAAAAGCACGAAGCTAAATTTGCTGTTTCCTAATAAAAACGTGTTCTATCCTGTGCTATGAATTTAGCACAATGTCATATTTTTTGCACTTTCACTGGTCACGGAAGTTTGTTTTAAAATCTGGAAAAGTCAGGGAAGTTGAAAATTTCATATCTGGTGGAACCCTGGTGTAGGAATATAACAAAACATTGAGAAAAATGGATATAATTGACATTTGGTTTTCTAGGCACATTTCCACGCCCAATTTAACCTCTATCAAGTTAACCCGTTATGCATGACTCAACGAATGATGTGCAAATTTGAAATGGGTAAAAAACTTTTTCAATTGTTTTATTTGTTTTTGGTCGAGATTCAATTAATAATTGCAGAGTAGGCCAGAATCTCGGTGTTTTTGCAATTTTTAATGAAGCTGATCCATGTTATTTTGTGGCGGCATTGCTCCTTGCCCTCGGTATCCCCATTGCGCTCGACCCACAATTTGTATCTTTGAATTTTAAATTAGGACAATGGACTCGAGCATTGTTTCTGACTCTAGGAAAAACAAAAAAGTATCAAATGAAGGTTTTTGAGCTCCGTAAGTGCAGTTTTAATGAAGCTCTGGAATAATCGCTGATGATGCTACTGTCGATAACCGCAAAGAGAAAATTGTTCGTAAAAACTGTAAACAATTAATTTGTAACACATTTCGTTCGTTATAACACCAACTTGATTAGATCAGAATCCCATGTGTATACTGTATGTATTTACTCAACCTCGCTATTATTAGAGGCCATGATGGAAGTGGGACTTTAATATCAACTACTTTGCTTAAAATCCATTGAAATCCATCATTTATGCCTGTCTTTTTTTTTTCTCAAAACTTTCGCCTAGACGCTGTTCTTTGAGAATTAACGCTTAATGTTATCAAACACATTTTTGGAGAAATGTGTGGCCTAGCTACAATCAACTACTTTTCAATCCCTAGCTGCTATTTTCTCCGAGAATGAAATCTGAGAATTTTATATATCAAACACATTTGTTGGAGAAATGTGACTGCCTGAAGATATCAAACACATTATTTGGAGAAATGTGGCCTAAAATCTACCGGTTTTGGTTCAGCTAGGTTTTCAGCAAATTTCGCCTAGTATACGACGATCTCTGAGAATATTATCAACTAATTTTTTGGAGAACTGTGGCCTAAAATTCACCCCTATTGATTGAGGGTTTCCAAAAAGCTTTCTGGAAACTTCGTAAAAAATTAGCCAAAACCCATTTTTAAGAAATTAGCCAAAATCTATTCTTAAAAAATTGGCCAAAATCCATTCTTTAAAAATCAACCAAAATCCATTCATAAGATATTAGACAAAATTCATTCTTCAAAAAATTAGCCAAAATCCATTCTTAAGAAATTAGCCAAAATCTATTCTTAAAAAATTGGTAAAAATCCATTCTTTAAAAATCAACCAAAATCCATTCATAAGATATTAGCCAAAATTCATTCTTCAAAAAATTAGCCAAAATTCATTCTTAAGAAATTAGAGAAAATCCATTCCTAAGTAATTAGCCAAAATCTATTCTTAAAAAATTGGCCAAAATCCATTCTTTAAAAATCAACCAAAATCCATTCTTAAGAAATTAGGCAAAATCCATTCCTAAAAAATTAGTAAAAATCCATTCTTAAGAAATTAGCCAAAATCTATTCTTAAAAAATTGGCCAAAATCCATTCTTTAAAAATCAACCAAAATCCATTCTTAAAAAATTAGCCAAGATCCATTCTTAAGAAATGACCCAAATTCCAGTGTTGAAAAATTAGCCAAAAGTGGGTGAAATGATGGTGAACACGAGGTGATCTTTAACCTACCTGTTATTTTCGGTTGACCCTCGCTCCGCTGGTGACGTCATCCTCGTGACGTACTTCCTCTTTTGGCGGCCATTTTGACGCGTTCTAAAAATTCGAATTTCTGGGTCGCATTTTGGGCTTTTTGATCCGATTTCTTGCTAAAAACTCCAATTTTTTTTCACTAGAACTGAAGTTGCTGCCACCGCGAACGAAAGAAGAAGATGCGCTCGTACGCGAGCGTGAAACGTACTCTAGTGAGGATTTTATTTCTCGAAAATGTGACCCAATTTAGCGCTTTTTCCAGTCCTCGCCCACTTTGCATGTGGGTAATTCCAATTTTTGGGGGAAAAAATCCTGAAGTGTTGTCCTCTATACCGTTTTTAGAATTTCCATTCCAGCTGAAGATTTTCTTGGGTTTTTTGCCCGCCCAGCCCCTCCGAAATCTCTTCGACTGTGTCTGACTCGATATTTTCCTCAACTGAATTTCGAGGTTTTTGCTCAATCAGGGCATGAACGAAACCCAACCCGTTCGCTTTATTATACGCTTTAATAGAAGGCAAATTATGTAGTGTAGCTTGTCCATTGCACGCGAATTATATTAGTCCGGTAGCCTGAAAAAAACCAGGGCTACAATGTCAAAAATGTCTGATGAAACGGCACGCATTGCTTTTCAGTACCAAAAAATTTCGAGCATTTCTCTAAAGATAGGTTTGCTGTGCATTTAGTTTTGTCAAGTGCACGCTTTTGACGAAGAACTTTGTTTCAACCTGCACGCATCCGCGAAAAAATGCTCAGATTTTTCATTTTTTCATTATTAGAATCCAGAAAACGGCGGCCACACTGATATTGGATCTGGATGATTTTGCAGGTTTCGACGTGACTTTAAAATTGCAGACCTTATAGGATGATCTGAAATTGTAAGACAAAACACATACTTACCACTAGCAAAACAAAAATGATACTAACTAGGACACTATCAGTATAATCCACTAAATCCAGTATTCTACACTAATCGTGTCCATGTACTCATTACCCCAATGTCGGCATACATATGTGATATGTAACTGTTTTTCAAAATTTGGTGTCTGGTTTAATGATGAAAATCACTTATTAGAATCGTGTATAATCTTCAAGTAATAAAGAAGACCTGGGCAACCGACCATAGCTAGGTGCGTACCATTTCACAGAAACGAAACAATTATTGAACTCTGGTCTCATCTCATTACAACCCATTGACCTCATTCGACGTGAAGTCATTCTGTAACAATGATTTTATCTTCCACTTGTTGCCTTTCGGAGCATTTTATTATTAAAGGCAGAAATTTAATATACCTAATAACTAGCCATTGTTCTTTGTTCTCACCATTGTTAGTCATCGTGTAATTTTCTGAAAAGGTGTTTTATACCAAATAGCTCTTTATTGTTTGTGGGTGAATAATGGAACTGCGAAAAGTTAAATGTTAGGTTCAGTAAATGCTCGAAGGAAACTTTTTCGTTTTCTATGTAATTTTTGGCCAAAAAAAAGCCAACTTTCACACGTACACAGATAAGAATCAAAGAGGCATATGGGACTTTTAATAGCGAATTCAGGTTAACGGGAGATAATGGGTTTCCACAAAAGTGGATTATTATGTAATTGATGCCTCTTACAGCATAACCACATGTTGACACTAATGCAGGCACCAAATTGCCAAAAAGGTATAATTACACAAATAGAAATGGTTCTTGTTTTCTGTCAAACATATACTTAGCCATGGTTAGGTTAGGTTAGGTTAGGAAATATTAATTTAGAAAAAAATCCTTTGAATAAGCCATCTAGACAACCAGAAGCGACACAAATAATGCCATATGGTTTTTGTCTCAAGACAAATGTCTTAGACGCTATCCAAATAAGGCATTAATCGTTTTAATTTGTTATTCTCATGTTAATTACTACTTTGAGGATATCGGGCGAAGAATTACCAGGTGGAACATTTGTCACCATTTTGTCAACTTTATGTCCTTCGTAACAGTATAACATTGACCTGAATTACGTTGAGTCGTTATATGCAGCTATTAAACGTCACAGCCTGTTCAACTTGACGCTTGGGCAACTTTTTTAAGCCAAATATTTATTGTACACTCTGTAGAATGCGTTGCGTTGCAAGATGCAACCACTAGATGGCAGCAAGCACCGCGTACATTAACTTGTCAATTTCGTTGGATTTTTTAGTTTATTATAGTGCATCAACACTGTTTTATCGAATAAATTGGGGATTTTTTATCGAATTTAGTTGATTATGACGTCTGCTATGTTTCTCTGCAAAAATCGTCAATTTCTATAGGAGTGTTAGTTTATTATATAGTATTACAGTGCGTCAACAGTTTATTTGTCGACTAACTTGGGAATTTTGTTCTAGAATTCAGTTAATTATGACGTCTGCTATTTTCTATGCAAAAATCGTCAATTTCTATTAGACATCATTAAAGAGGATGGATATCGTCACAATATGTAGGCTACCAGCATGTAATGTACGGAAATAAAATTTATGTACATATTCCTAAGAATAAGTTAATTTGCTCCATTTCGAGGAAAACAAAAATGTTAAAACCCTCGTGTTTTTTTTTGCTTTTTGCACTCGTATTGGGGTCCTTATTCAAGATCAGCTCGAAAAAACCTAAAAACCTAATAAAACCAAAATATATGGACTTACATTTTTTGCTATAGAAACCAAAAATGTTGCTAAAATCTTTGGGTTGTTTGCTTTTTGCACTCGTGATGGGGTCCATTTTCGATATCATTAAGAAAAAAGATCGAATTCGATAGTCGAAATTCCATCGATTTCTTGAACAAACCAAAGGCTATATAGACTTGGATTTTTTTTTTATGGAAAAACAAATATGTTGCTAAAATCTTCGGGTTTTTTGATATTTCCACTCGTATTGGGGTCTATATTCAAGATCAGCTCAAAAAAACTTAAGACGGTGCAGCAGTTTCCAATATTTCTGGAAAAAATATATATATATATGGACTTACATTTTTTGCTATAGAAACCAATAATGTTGCTAAAATCTTCGGGTTTTTTGCTTTTTGCATTCATATTGGGGTGTAGTTTCACGTGCCACGTGAAAAAAGCGCGAATTCGATAGTCGAATTTCCACGATTTCTGGAAAAAAAGCAAAGGCTATATATACCCTTTGAGTTTTTTTAATGGAAAACAAAAAAGTTGTCAAAATCTTCCGTTTTTTGGCCCATTAC
>JAQGAF010006063.1:0-10882 GCA_034687865.1 Kryphioiulus occultus | reverse complement strand
GAAACCAACAACACCTCATACGACCATCATTTTCCCACATCGAAACCAACATTCCCAACATTTTCCAACATGCTGGAGCCAACATTTACAAACACTGGGAAAAATTCTGTGAAACTTGGCTTTTCATGGTGTTGTGGGTGTACAGAAAATACCACTAGTCAACAACATTTACTGTTGTTTCACCCGATTTACGACGAAAAAGTCGCTAGAAATATTTGCATTTGAAGATCATTTGGTCTTTCCCGTCTCTTATTTGCGCTTGGTGCCAAATTATAATTAAGAATTTAGTTACTTGGTGTTGAACTTGCTAATATGGATTAATGGATACGTGAACTGGATGTGTCTGGGAAATGCAAACGTAATCTAAATTTACGTGTCGGCATCTAATATTAAATTATTAAGGAGTTGAAAGTGTGTGGAAAGATTTAGATATTCATCTGGGTGTACTGTATGTAAGACAGTGACTATACAGGGTGATTACGAAGATGACAACGCTTTCAGTAAATCACTGTGAGTTTTGTATCCAACGTATTGACGCATATAATCGTTGCAGATAATGGTTGCAGATACGCAGCAAATTTCTCCATGTTTTTTAGACATCTGTTAGTTCTCGATATGTGTCTCCCAAAGTGACTCTGCATCGAATTGAATCGAATCAACGCTAAATCTTGTTCTTTCCACGCCTGTTGCAACAAGTACGCGATTTTTTTGCGGCCGTAGTATTAGAGATACGTTTATCGAGTTTGACGGTGTCGAACTAGCATTTCTCGAAGTTTTTTAAGGAATTTTTCGGTGGTGAAATGTTTGCGCATTTCGCCGCTAGAGGGCGTCAAGTTGAAAAATGCCGTTTTGCGACTCAGCGCCCTCTAGCGGCGGAAAGGGGAGGCATATCACTATAAAAAAAATTCCAAGTAAAACTTTGTGAAATGCTTGTTTGAGATTGTCTAACTTGATGACCATATCTCTATTAATGCGGCGGCAAAAAATTCAAGAAAACATTGCATCTGGTGTATGACGAACTTGATGACTGAATTGGTTCGATTCAATTCAATACAGAATGACAAGGGAACTACATTTCGGTAGCTTGTTGATGGCTAAATAAACCTGATGCATTTATCCATCGATCTGCATATTATATGTTACCATATGTTGACCGTAAAACTCATAGCGATTTTTTGAAACCATTTCCATCTTTTTGGCCACCCTGTACAGACCCAATTTTACCACCTTGCTTGCATTTCTGTATTAATTTCCGAAATTTCAAGTTTGCAATTAGTTTGTTGGCTATGTATCAAAGGTTGGAGTCAGATTCACCGAAAGATTCATCTTGGTTGCGAAAGTAATGAAATAATCCTTCATTTCAAATCTTAAGATGATTTTGAAGACATTGTTGACTACTGAATAAATTGGACTTCCTATGTTTGCAATGCTAATTTGAGAGACCAGAAATTAGTTTCGTTCACGGTATAAGTAATATGATTTGTAATTCGTTATCACACCAGTTTTGCTTCAGACCCCAATCTACATCCTGAGTGATTTCAAGGTGGACATGGAGGGGATTTTCCCTCAAATCCAGTTGATTGATATTTTTATTCGGTACGTAAAAACGGCCCCAGCTGCATCCGTGTTTGGTTGATATCATTAAGGGCTACTGGCTGCCATCTTCACCCCTTAAT
Organism: Kryphioiulus occultus; assembly: GCA_034687865.1. Lineage (NCBI taxonomy): Eukaryota > Metazoa > Arthropoda > Diplopoda > Julida > Julidae > Kryphioiulus > Kryphioiulus occultus. The sequence goes on along the minus strand of JAQGAF010006063.1, from coordinate 9,206 downwards.
TGAATGAATTGCGCAATTAGGGTAACTAGGAGAGCCCATAGGTCCGCCAGTGTCCAGTGTAATGGCTCGCTTCGGCCATTCTTATATTGTAATTTGGAAGTGCATTTCTTCGGTGTTTTTCTCTCTTCCAAATGGGCTTCATCTGATGTATGATGGGGCCACTAATGCCCAGCCAGTGTCCAGCTGGTGCTCGTATTTCATCCTGGCACAATTTGCTATACAGGATTTGGCTGGATTTGCTCATAAGCAAAATGCAATCTGTACACAACCCAATCTGAGCTTAATCAATTTTTCGAGTCTATGTCAGCACATCCAGATAATAAAGCAAACCCACAGCCATGTTTGTCATGTTTGGGTAACTGCAGATCTCTAGGTTGAAACGTTTTTCCTGAAGTCTGTTTTGCTAATTTTAACATTCACTCTTACATGAACACTTAGTTTTAGACAATGAGGTTTTTGTTTCTTTTCTGGATTAATTCTTGAGTTATCAATACATCCAAAACCGTCAATGTCAAAAGATCTGGAAAATCTAAAAAATTTGTAGTTGTCATGGAAATTGGGAATTCCAAAAAAATCACTGAAAATGGATTTACTTCGTAAGAGTCAAGGAAATTCAATAAGTCAATAATTCGTTTTACATAGTTATTTGATTGGCACATTAATTAAACTTTCAAAATTTTCAAACATTCAAAATCAAAATTTGGGTATTCCTCCTTATGAAACTTTGTCTATTTCCTGTTTATCCTGCATGCTGTGTAATAAACAATACATATTGTCAGGGAAAGTGGATTTAATTCGAAATAGTCAAGGAAATTCAGTACTGCCTTACCTAACACGTCTTACCTATAGACAAATGTAGTTATTGATTAACGCAAAAATCAAGAGTTGACAAGTAATTCTGTTTGTCAATTTTAAAAACCAATCTATTTTCATGATATTTTTACGAAAAGTTGTGTTCTAATCTCTGTTCAATTATAGTAAACAATAAATATAGCACGAGTTGTTTAAAATCTGGAAAATTCAATGAAATCCTTTGTTGCCTATTCCACAGTGATAATCTCAAGTAGTTTGCGAGATATTGCTGAACTTTCTGAATTGCCCAGAACAGGAAATGGAGAATTATACGCTCGGAAGCAATTAGGGAAGATTGCTAGATTTCCTTTTCCTTTCCAAGGATGAATCTTCCACAACGGATTTATCGCAGCAAAAAAAGTGATTTTTGTTAAAAGCCTGTTTTCAGTTAAACATTGCCAAGACCTTTTTGCAGTGTTTTTTTCTTGCAGGGTTTTCGTAGCTTTGGTAGGTTTGTCTGAACATTAAATTGGATTGGACATTTGCTAAAGACAGTTTGGGGCCTGTGAAATATTTCACAAGTAGAATTTCTGAATACAAATCAAGTTACATTACTTCTGCCATTTTTAGTTTATATTGCAACACCTTTATTCTTAGTTTGCACATGTTCATGTACAGTATGTGTGGAACTAATCCTAAGTGATAGTCTCCCGTTATTATTTATTGTTTCTTTGCTGATTAACTTAAGATTTGTAATTATATAAATCCCACATGTAGTGGTAACGCATAGGAAAATACATTTTAAAATGTCTGTAGATTGAGATAAATTTAGTTCCAAGCTGTATTGACAAATATATTTGAAAATGCATTTCCGAATGCATTTTAAAATGTGTTTTTGAGCAGTTTGTAATGAATAATGTAATGTATTATGCGTGTTGGAAAATGTATTGTATAATGCACACTGAAATGTAAGCTTAGTTCGTGTGCATTGCAGAATATGTTGTGTAATGCATAGTGTAATGTATTCTGTTTGCACTGAAGAATGCATTTTACAATTTATATTCCATGCTTCGCTATATTTCATAATGTCAAGATTTAAAAATATCCCAATTCTGAATTTTAAAAACAGTAAAATATTCAAGAAATAAATTAGTACTGGTTATGAAATAGTTTAAAGTCCAAAAACACATACATTTCATTCAATTCAATGCAGCAAACATAACATTTGCAATTGTAAAATGCATTATTGTAATTGGAAAATGAATTGGAAAATGCATTTTTGTTTACATTACCAAATGTATTTCACGTTGCTTTAAAAACAACTAATGCATTTGCAATGTATTTTGTAATTCCTAATGCATTTCCTTTCCATGTGGGATGGCTTACATTACTTTTGCCATTCTAGTTTACTTTGTAACAACTTTTTTTATTGAATTGCATTGAATTATACATGAACGTGTATGTGTGAAACAAATCCCAAGTGATAGTTTCTCGCTATTATTGTTTCATTGCTGATTAACGTAAGATTTAATAATTAGCTAAATTAGAATTAATAAGGTGCATGAATATGTATTGCCTTGACATTAATTTCAAGTTATGTGTTCTTCACGCATCCGGATCTAATGCTTATTTCCGCAGTAATACAAGTTTTATTATTCCCCATTTTAATCAGCTCACGTTTTTCATTCAGAAATTTGCCATTCAATACTAATTAACAGACGAATCATTTGTGATTATGCAGCAGACGTGAATTTGGTTTTCAATTTATCCAAATCACAGCAGCTAGCAGTCGATAAAAGCTTGTATTGTGATGAAGCAATTAGGACCTTGCACGAATTTTCGTTTCTTTTTTTTATAATTTCCCATCATGCATCACGTCATCGATTATTGAATCGAATGCTGATCAGCTTGGATAAAAACTGCTTATGAATTATCCCAAGGAAAACAGCGGATTTTTCGTCCTTAAAACAAGTTGTATGGCTTGTGCAATAAGCCTCAATTTGCAAGTGAAAGTTAATTAGCAATTGAAGGGAGCTTAAGTGGAGCGCTTTTATAACGCCCTCAGCGCCCCCTGATGCTCTGTGATTGATTGGAATATTAAAGGAATGCTTATTAGCACGCCATGAATAAATCTGCCAAGTTAATAAAGTAACACACCGGGAATTCGTTGAAAATAATCACAAATAGAATGCGAAATAACTTCAGATGAAAAGCTAAAAGGCCACAAAACATAGGTGTTGGAAATTATTGGTTTTGTTGGTATTTATTGGATGTTCAGATATTTCCATGAATATTTTGATTGATTAACATCATGAAAATTCATGAGTTAAATCGATAATCCACATGGAAAAGAAATGCATTTCAAATACTTTGTGAAAATGGTTTACGAATTGCAAAATATATTGCAAATGCGTTGGTCGTTTTTATCGCAACTCGAAATACATTGGTTAATGTAAACAAAAATGCATTTCCCTAATCCAATTTACATTATAAAGTGTACTGATTTGTGTATTTCACCATGTATTTAACAGAATACATCACGCAACATATTCTTCAATGCACACAAACTAGGCTTACATTCCATCAGGCATTACAAACTGATTAGAACACATTTTAAAATGCATTCGGAAATGTATTTTCAAATATATTTGTCAACACAGTTTGAAACATAAATTTGTCTCAATCTACAGACAATTTAAAAGGTATTTTCCAATGCATGTCTTATAGCGAATTTCTAAATCCATTACCATTACATGAGGGTAATGTATAACATAATAAAAAATTCCCATGATATGCAATCGAATGGATCGTACTTTTGAATAGAAATATTGGTTTTCAGTTCACAAATTGGTCATGCAAACATAGTTTTGATAGGGCAATGGGTTATGTGTCTATAACATGTCACAGCATATAACAGTACATGTCCATTACATTGTATACAGTGCATTTTTCATACAGAATTATGAATGACTTACAATGTTGTGTTAAAAAAATGTGGAAAAATAGCTCAGATCATTCCTTATTTGCAGTAGTTATTATATTATTTCTATTAGAGCTGTAAGGGAAATACTTTACGCTATTTGAATTTTTCTGCTTATCTCATGTACCATACAGTGAAGGAAATGAGTAAAATTTAAGTCATGAATTCGGTAAGGAATTATACTTTACAAACAGTAGAACTGCGTCTAATAATCAGTGTGCAATTAGCTGTTAAATTGAAATGTTTAAAACAAAATTTTAAAAACTGCGAATTGCAGTATTAGTTCTCGAATGTCGGACATGCAACATCATGGTCATTCGATCTAGTAAAATTTATTCACAAAAGTCATGATTTCTGGTAATGTATGCGTGCTGATACACCCTGGGTGTACATGCATTATTCATCCATTGTTTATTCATGTGAATAATTTATGGACACCCTGGATATCCACCATCTGTCATGTACATATAATGATCGTGTCTTGCACCTCTGATTATGACGCTCTCGTTTTAATCAAAATAGATGATAATCCAATCAACACGAGAATAATTACGTGTCACTTTTGATTTTGGAAATTCAACAACAGTCAACCAAGATAGGTCTCAAATAATTCGCATTTGCATCTGATGCCTAGAATACTCTCAATCGATCAATGGTTGTGTGTAATTTAATGTCTCGCTGAAGGTTAGTGTCCATTTGAGAGCAGATGAAAGTTAACATCGAGAGTGAAATCTCGACATTAACTCTCAGAACCGTAACCACTTGTTTTGAAGTGATAGTTCATTGAAATGAGAAATAATTGAAAAATTGTCTGAGAGGCCTCTCAACCATTCGAAACAGTAATTGTGAGAGTTATTATGTGATAGACAATATGTGATACTATGTGTTGCTGCGTGAAAGTTCATCGAAATTATGAATATTTGAAATATTGTCTGAGAGCACTCTCAGCTATTCTAAACAGGAGTTGTGAGAGTTATTATGTGATAGACAATATGTGATACATGTACTATGTGTTGCTGCGTGAAAGTTCATCAAAATTATGAACAATTGAAATATTGTCTGAGAGCACTCACAGCTATTCGAAACAGTAGTTGTGAGGGTTAGTATCTGATTGACACAAATGGACCTAGCCAAATTGAGAGCTCTTTCTACTCTCAGACTCAGTGAATTGCAACTAACTCTCAGACGTTACTCTCAGACCAGTGTCCAGTGTCTCATTCCATGTGCTATAACTTTAACTCTCGAGAGTTTTTACTCTCCTAAGCCTTACGAAACATCAACTTATGGTTCTCTCGATGCTAACTTACTCTCAGCTCTCATATGGAGCTTCTGATTCACTTGGTGTGATTGCACTTGTGATTTCTTCATAAAATATGTATTTGCTCGTTTGACGTTGGACCATTTCCGATCCAGACATGGTCGAAAATGCATTCTGGAAGTCTGAAGAGCAACACGTGATTATAATTAATAAAAGGTCTCGCATCCAGTCGACTTCCAATCAATAATTTTAATTACACTCGCTCTCAAATCTCCGAAGTAAAACCTTTTCTCGCCTGGGGAATAGGCCCGAAAACGCGCAGCTTAATGTCGGTTAAAATCTAATTAATTTGGTATTAAACAACGAAAAGCCGATGTGCATTGGGTGGAGATGAGGTGGTGAGGGTGGTGAGGGTGGTGAGGGTGTTCAACAATTCAAAGTCAATCATATTAGCCAGAGTTTGGCGGCTTAATTGCAAACTTTATTTAATTTCAACGAGGGTTTGAGACGAATTAAGCAAACGCATTTTTCGCTTGTTTTTCTTCAATTATTCGAGGATTAACGCTGGGGAAAGTCGGGTTTAGGGTTGAAATCTGGGTTCGAAAGATGCAAATTAAAAGTAACGCCTTAGGCATTTTCTGTCATTGCGTATGAACGTCTGGCCTAATGTGAAATAATAACGCAGAAATGCGCGTTAGTTAATGCCCCTTTAAATGTCAGCTCTCATTAAGTTTGCTGGGGGTTAACAGGTCACCCACATCCAAACCCTTCCAATTTCATTTAAAAGCTGAGGGCTGGCTGTCGGCTCCGAGGGAATGCAGTCTTAACTCGATAATGTTTTCTGAATAATTTATTTGTGATTTGTGAATTACATTTCTGCGCCAAATGCGATTTCGTAAACAGAGTTGCTTTACTGAGAGTGTTCTGAGCATCCACCATCTTAAGTTTGGAGACTGAGACTTGGGGACAGGGGGTGCAATTGAAGTTTGTAAAATCAAGCTGTGTTTTCACTGAAGTCTGCAGTCATTCAAGTCGGTCTGCAAAATATAATCTGTAGTTCCCAGAAAACACACTGTAAGTTACATTGTAGACATTGAAGTCAGTCTGAAATCAGCAGTCTAAGTAGGAAGCTGGACTCGCAAGGACTTGCGGGGACGTCTCGAAATTCACACCCTAACGATTTCAGTGATATTTCAATGATGTCAATGGAACTTTAAAGACTTAGTTGGGACTTCAATGACTTCTTTGACACTTTAATAACTTCTTTGAGGAGACTTCAATGACTTCTTTGAGACTTCATTGAAACTTCAGTGACTTGAAACTTCAGTTGTAGACCTACTTCAGTGAAACTTCAGTGACTTCAATGGTACATCAATAATTCCAGTGGGATTCAATAACGTATTGCAACTTCAATGTTTTCAATATGTTAGTGAGACTTCAATGACTTCAATTACTCCTGTGGGACTTAAATGACTTCAATTACTCCTGTGGGACTTCAGTGACTTCAGTTACTCCAGTGGGACTTCAGTGATTTCAGTTACTCTAGTGGGACGTCAATAAATTTAATGGGGCTTTAATTACTTCAATAATTTCAGTTAAAATTCAATGACTTCAGTTGGACTTTGATGACTTCAATAACTTTATAGTGAAGTCAGTGTGACTTATGACTCTTCCATAACTTTATTGGGACTTCGATGACCTCGAAAACCTTCAGTGAGACTTCAACGTCTTCAATAACTTCAGTGGTTCTTAATTTACTTCAATAACTTTAGTGGGACTTCGTAACTTCAGTTAGAATTTAATGACTTCAATAACTTCGGTGGTACTTCAATGACTTCATTGGTACTTCAATGACTTCATTGGTACTTCAATGACTTCAATGGTACTTCAATGACTTCAATGGTACTTCAATGACTTCATTGGTACTTCAATGACTTCAATGGTACTTCAATGACTTCATTGGTACTTCAATGACTTCAATGACTTCAATGGTACTTCAATGGTACTTCAATGACTTCAATGTTACTTCAATGACTTCAATGGTACTTCAATGACTTCAATGGTACTTCAATGACTTCAATGGTACTTCAATGACTTCAATGGTACTTCAATGACTCCAATGGTACTTCAATGACTTCATTGGTACTTCAATGACTTCATTGGTACTTCAATGACTTCATTGGTACTTCAATGACTTCATTGGTACTTCATGACTTCAATGGTACTTCAATGACTTCGTAACTTCAGTTAGAATTTAATGACTTCAATAACTTCGGTGGTACTTCAATGACTTCAATGTTACTTCAATGACTTCAATGTTACTTCAATGACTTCAATGTTACTTCAATGACTTCATAGGTACTTCAATGACGACAGTGGTATTTCAATGACTTCAGTGGTATTTCAATGACCTCAGTGGTACTTCAATGACTTCATTGGTACTTCAATGACTTCATTGGTACTTCAATAACTTTAGTGGTACTTTAACTTAACTACCCCTGGCTTTAAGATCTGAAATGGACACAGAACCTAACTCTAGAACTGATGGTTTTAGATAGACATTGTCGCAGTCATTATTATGCGTGAAGGTCACATAACCTTGGTAGTTGAGGTTTTACGCTTCATTCTCGAACTTTTCAAGAGCTATAAATGGCGAAAAACGATGTAAACTGTGTTTCGAGGTGAAGTCCTAACTATCTTCGATATGTGTTTTATCTCTCGAAAAATAAAAGAAACGAAACAGTGAATCCGAAATCCCTCCCTGAGGACATGATAAAAATACATTTTAACATTTCGAACGGAGATGCATGCCTGAAACTACACTTTGATTCAAGGAATGATATGCAACGTTACTATTAATAGCTTCGGAATCATTGCTATAAATAGAAATAGACTCGTTTTTTGGTAGTTTGGTGGTTATCGGTTTTTTGCTGACTGCAATCGGAATGCTTTCTGCCAGAGAAAAAAAAGTGTCAGAAAGATGTTTTTTTTGGTAGTTTTGTGGCTGTAGGTTTTATTGAAACAAGTTTTCTTGATAATTATAATCAGGATTATTTGGGTTTATGACAAATTTAATCATTTATCTGGAATTGGGTTTCTCAGCACACACTTGTTCTAGTCAAAATAACTCGCTCGTTATCCTGTCAACCTTCGTCGATTGTTATATGGGTAATCCCTGCAGCAAATGATATCTGATGGATTTACCTTGTTTTTTTATATTATTTTTTAGTTAAATTTGATAGCACATTCAGCTGGTCTAGACTCTGAAAGTTGGCAAACCATTCATTCATGGGTGTACATAATGATTGCCATCTTCAAAGGGCAGCACATTTTAAATTTACAAAAAAAAAAATAAAGAACAACAAAACAACCAAAAAATAAATAAAAAAAGAAGTAATCCAACAGCTAGCATTTTAATATTGCTAATTTTCATAGCTACATTTTAAAAAGTATATAATAACCACTGAGGTAGGCCTAATTACTAACTGACACATTTTCTTGAATACTCTGATTAATTTGTTCGGGCCATTTTCATCGTTTTTGTTTAACGAAGATGGTCGATATGGTTCAGTGACATGCAGTCGAACTCGGTTATAACGAGCATCAAGGGACCGACCTAATTTGCTCGTTATAACCGTTACTCGTTATATCCGTGAAGAGTTAAATTCGCCATACATTCAACGATAACTCGCATCTTGTGAATTATTATATACGATTTCTTTGCTTAGAAAACATATTTCAGACACAAGTTTGCTTATAATTAATTTAAATTCATCCACAGTGCATAGGAAATGCAACAGTCAAGTGTTTGTCACAATAATCGTGATTTTCATGTGTCAGCACTACGACATCATTTTCATCGAAATCTGTATACAAATTAGATCTTAAATAATTTATTTTTGTCACACAAAAGCCTGATTCCATTTAACTACCATATATCAAACTTGTATAGGGCCTAACCCATTCACGAAGCTGATGACGTAATTCTTTAACGTCCCAAAGTGTCATGCATGTAAGTGGACTAATGACCAATTGTCTGCACTAATGACTAGCTTCCGTTTTAGCCTTATTTTTCTGTAGTTTGTGAAAAAAAAATGTCAGTGGGGTACACCGGAGGGTAAACTCGAAATTTGATGTCTATATGAACAGAGAACCCAAAGGTTAACTTAAGTTTTG
>JAQGAF010006062.1:0-10882 GCA_034687865.1 Kryphioiulus occultus | reverse complement strand
GAAATTGTTATTTGTTTGCACTAGCGACGTTTCATATGGAACCAAAATAAGTCTACGATTTCTTTTAAATACTGCTGAATTTGTGCTTTTCCAACAAAATTTCGTTTTGAGCGAGGCAGCATGGGTAATATAGGATGATGCTGCCAGATCCGACATGGTGTAAATGCCCATCAAAATCATTTTAAAAATCTATAAACGTTATTCTTACCATAATATTAAAATATGAATAAATTCACCAAAAACATTACTATATCGTTAGAATTATAATTAACTCAGCTATAATACTTATAAACTATAATTTAAGAATAAAGGTTTGAGATGAAGATTCCTTGGTCTAGACTTGCTGGACTACTGAAAAATTTAGCTGACAACACGGAGCACACGCGCATTAAACGTCTGCTACACATGCGCGAAATTTTGCCAAAAATCGTGGATTTTATCATTTTAGCTAAATTTTAGAAACAAATTGAAGCAAAGGAGAGAAAATGAGTTGTTGTCACTGACTTTTCTAAATGCTGGTATTCTCCTTGTAGAAATTCATGACCGGGAAAGGGTAAATTTCATAGAGTATAAAAATTGCGAGCTGTTGATGTATTGGCCATCTTCTATTGGAAATGATAACATTTGTGTTGATAGCCAATTCTCAAGGAAAAGTAAGATTTGCTAGTCACTATAGTTACTTAAAATGCGAAGACAAACACCTTCTTGAGAGCGAAATTACCAGGAAATGCTTAGCAAGAAGGGAAAACCAGGTACATGATAAAATGATCGTGTCAATTAAATCTAAGAAAATATCTGAATCATGTGATCTGTTTACTTTATAGTGCTGCATTTTCAATCACAGAGACATAACAATTGTTTATCGACGGTATGGGAACTTGGTGGTAATAGCAGGTGTAACATCGGACGAGGCATGACATATTTGATTATCAAATCCACGATTTGTGACCTGAAATTCAGTCATAAATAATAACTCCATATTTTTCAGAACGAATTGGCGATTTATGAATTTATCCATTTACTAATGGAGACACTGGATACATATTTCGAAAAAGTGGTAAGAATTATTGACAGGGCAACATCGTAAATAGTAAAAATAAGAGTGCTGAAGTGGTTTTTTTTCTTTGCAGACAGAGATGCACGTATCCTTTTTATATGCTATGAGTGCAAGGATCTATTACTTTGCAAAACGTAATCAAAGTGTAACTTAACAGAGCATACAGATTTTATTTAATTTGGATAAGGTGCACCTAATTCTGCAGGAGATGATTATCAATGGAAAAATCGCTGGAACCAGCATTAAAAGGAATTTGGCGTCTATTTATGCATTAGATAAATTATCAGTAAAATAAAGAAACTTTCCATGGCCTGACATCTCAATTGACTGGGCATAAAATGTCATTTGGATTTAGCTAGTTAAAAAAGTACATGAACAGAAATGCAGAATTGTCTCTTCAACACTAATTGAGCAGCAAGCACTGAGAAATTCTGAGGATCTGGCCATGAATGAGCTTGAATTTCTCAGTTATGTAATGAGACTGTTTTTGGTCAGTAGACCTATATGATCACTTATCTTTGTTCAACACAATACATGCACCCAACGTTCTCTGATTTATTCTTAATTTTATGATTTCTGATTGTAATAATGCAAAGGTGGTTTTTAAATGCAATGATTTAGTGGCTCCAGTCTCTACTTTTTGTGTCAGTAAAATTAAAGTATAAATTAAATGTAAATATGAAATTATCTATTTTAAATAAAATATACATCACTAATAACGCGTTTTAGTGAACTGAAGAAGTTGGTAAGAGTTGTTAATAATGACAGTAATGCTGCAGGTGAAACCCTTGTTTGAATCGTTTTGTTTTAGGGAGGGCCCACCCCATTTTTCCCTTGGGTCCAAAAAAAAAACTCCTACATGTGTTGGATGTATTCAATATTTGCAGGCCAGATATAAACTTGGTGGGCCAGACTTCAGTTTGACATCAATGTTTTAGCAAGTGTCTGACCAAAACACACACCAATATGTCGGGGGTTCATACCATTTAGTTCATGGTATGAATTTAGTACTTTAATACATTTAGGGTCCTACTTTTCTGGTGAAATGCTGCAGGTCAGTGTGTGCCATAGACTTGCTTAGGTGATTTGCACTGAGTTTCTGATAAATAATGTTGGAGTTATGATTGCTAATAACACAACAACTAAACTTCATTTTGGTACAATTCCAGTTTTGTTTTAGACTTGAATTTAAAGTTTTTGTTTCAAACGTGAGACGATCAAACTAGCTTTGATCAAACGTAGCGTGTGCATTCTGCTAACATTCCAGCTCACATTCTAATAAAGTGCGTTTATGTCTAATGTTCAACGAACAAAAACTATTTTCGTGGTGGTTTAAATTACAAAATATTTAAACCGAAATGAAGTTTAATTTTTGCGTTTCTCAGAAATCCTGTATTGTGAAAATGCACACTTTTGTAAAGTAATTGCACTTTTGCATGTTCAATTTCATCTTTACAAAGAGTTCATTTTTACTTTGCAAATCAGTCTAGTAAATACATCCCCAACATGATTCACTTAACCAGAACTGACTGACTTGCAGCATTTTCCAAAAAAATATTGACTAAAATTCATGATGGGCTAAATTCACACCATGAACTAAATGGTATGAACCCCTCTGCACATTGGTGTGTGTTTTAGTCAGCCACTTACTAAAATATTGATGCAATGTCAAATTTAAATCGTCTAATCAATTCAGCCACTCCCTGTACTACCTTCCAAATGTGATTTTGTGCTTGCTTATTAACCTTTTTTTTACTTTGGGCCTTAGTTAGGATAACAATCGGTTTGAAAAAAATCCCATTAGCAGGAAGTCACAAACGAAACATGATATTACTTGCTTAGTCAATTAATTACACAAGGACAAGTTACAAAGATGATAACCCCTAAAATAATCCAGTTTCAAAAGACTGTTTTCTTGATATTGATACAGCACCGAAGGTTGCCACCATTAAGAAGAACTTTAGTCCAATGACAATGCAAATCTTGACCTATACAGACTATACATGCATACTTTGACTAGCTATGGGTTTCGAGCAATAAATGATTATTCCCAATAAAAGTATTTCTCAAACTATGGGTCTCGAAAATTTTTGAAATGTGGATTACGGCATTCTTTTAATATTAATGTTTCTAATTGAAATCAATTATTTGTGGTCTAGACTAGTTTGTGTAAAATAAAATTACCGACGGTTTCTTTTCATTATTCAAATATTTCTGTAAAATTGCCTTTGATTCTGAAGGTTTGACAGGCGTTATAGCAGCGTTATGACCAAAATAGTTTATGAATATATTTGCACATGGTTCTTCTTCATACATACGTGAACATGCATCAGAAAACAATGCTCGCTTAATTGGCTATAGTTTTCCTATCAAAATTGATGTTAGTGCATGTAAACTGAGTAATCGTCTCATTTACATTAACTCTAGCTCAAATAGTTTTAGAAGAATTTTTTTACCCTCTGATTCTGCCATGCTGATTCACCAGCTTCTTTCACAAAAATGTCAAAAAAACCGCTTGACACCCCTTTAAGATTACATCTCATGTTTTCAATCAATATAGATAATTTATTGTTACAAAATGACCTCAAAAAAATTAAAATAGAGGTTGAAAATACATGCAAATGTGCAGAAGAACTTACTGAGTTGAGCAATATTTTGTCAATGATTATTTTTAGGGATTTTTGTGATACAGTGCCTTAATTACAAATAAAATGAGATTTGGACACATGTGTGTTCAGTATGTGGTACTAGTTTTGGGACTGATGCATAATTTTACCATTGAGGACTGCCTGTGACAAATTGAGTTGATTGCAGGATGAAAGTAAATATCTCAAAAAAATGATAGGTTTACAGTGAAATATAAAAAAAAATCTCTTATCAGGCATTCATTTATTCCAGATGATTGACTGGAATATGTAGCATTATTGCTAGACAAGTTTGATCAAGTATGAAAGTTGTTCAAAACGTGCAAGAATGTAAATTGTTCGCATTGAATGACAATGTAAAGTTTGCACCTTTAGCTACATTTGACACGCCATTGTTTGTAAACTCTAGAATTCGATGTCTTCAACTGCACCGGCAAATGGAGGAGGATTGGCTTCCTTTGTTAATAGAGAGACTATCATGCTAAAAAGGAATGGAGTGTCAGAAGTTTGTCAACCCCATCAAACAATATTTTTATATCCTACTCAGACCTAATGCCCTCATCTGAGGACACGCATTATTAGGTCTGAAGTGAATATAATGAAAATCAAATATGTACGTACCAATATAAATAAATAAAGAAAAAGATGAGATAATAGCCAAGCTTAACCATAGACTCTTTCATATGACTTTTCAACATGCCTCGGTTGTGTATTTCGGTGGGGTCATAGATGCCCATATTTCCCGAGGGAATCGTCACGAATCTGTCAAAATTTAAGTATTCAGATCATATCTATATATTTTGCACCCATCATTCGCAAAGTGTCGCCAAAAAACTTATCAATGTGTGTACTGATTTTATCAATACCAATCCGTTAATTTCTTTCCTAATAAACTTAATAAATGATCCCCACAACCTACATTGCATGCTAACTAGACATCAACTTACTTATAAATCTCCCAAGCAGCCAATGGTACATTCAGTAAGAACAAAATCCAATGCCAGCCCAATATTAAGAATATCGTCATTATACAGTGAGCTATTAATTCTGGAAGAATCCACTGCAAAAAAACGAAGAAACACTTATTTGTAACAGCCAAAACACATAATAAATTTACAGCAATTTATCAAATAACTTAGCAAGTGACTGCCAAAACTTTCTATGGTGAATTGTTGTGAATGATATTTTTCAATTAGTTTACCTTTATTTTCTCCATTATAAATTGGTTTAAATAAAATGCTGGTATAACTGACAAAAATTGATGTTAATATTTAGCCTAGTAAGACATCTTTCGAAATTTGCTAAAAGAAAAGGATCCAAAATTTAAATTGTGCTGTGCAGTAATCTGCAATAATGCACTTCCGAAATAATATTTTTCGATTTGTTTACCTTTTTTTCTCCAGTAAAAAAGTGCTTTCAAATAAAACGGTTGTAGAACTGACAAATATTGAGATTACTATTTACTATGACATTTTTTTGAAATTTGCTAAAAGTAAAGGATCCACAATTTAAATTGTGCAGGTGTCAGAAGTAATATTTGCTTTTTTTGAACGAGGGCAGTTCAAAAAGTAAGGTAATTTATTTATTTAAAAAAGAACGACTCACTATGTGACAAAATTGAAATATACACATTGTAGAGCTTTTAATACTCTATTTTTCCACATAATCCCCACAGTTATTGATGGATTTGTCCCATCGTGTCGCAAGTTTCTGCACACCATCATTGAAAAATGTGTTCGGTTGCCCATAGAGCCCACTGCACTTGTATTTGAGATGGGTCCGACCGCCATTCAATTTTTCACACCATTTCCACACTGATTTCCGTGAAAGGACTTTTTCAAATGTGAACATTACCGAACTCATTTTACAATGATGGTATGCAGAAACTTGTGAGGCGATCGGACAAAAAGATCAATAACTGTGGAGATTATGTGGAAAAATAGAGCATTAAATGCTCTACAAAGTGTATATTTCAATTTGTCACATAATAAGTCGTTCTCTTTAAAATAAATAAATTACCTTACTTTTTTGAACTGCCCTTGTATGTAAGATTTTTAACGCTGGCCTATTTTCACACACGAGGGCCTATCACCAACGCCAGTGGGCAGACCGTCCACATGGAAATTTTGCCAATGGGGGAATATGCCCCCTCAAGGATCTAACGTGCAGAGAGCAAGGGGGACCCATATAGGACCTCGGTTTTAACTCTCGTCCGAAAGAGCCCCCACACAGGGAAAAGCGCCTGCCCAAGCTTTTCCCCGCTGACCTCGGCCGGGAACGAACCCACAACGCAGGGTTAGGAGGCCAATGCGCTACCTCTCGACCACCGACGCTGGTGTAGGAAGTAATAACCTGCAATAATGCACTTCGTTGGTGCAACATCATTTCTGAACAGGTTGGTTTTATGTTTACTCTGCTCTAGCATTAGTAAGAGCAAAATACGGTCAGCTAAAAAAATGGTGGACATCATATAAAAGGAATGAGTTCTGAATTTCAGATCGTCCTATTCATGATAGCTTCGTACCAGTCTCCCCAGCTGGCACCCCTCATTCCCAACGGTTGAGTATCACAATAGTAACCAAGGAAAGGGTGCAGATCATGTCAAGAAACACTATAGTCAACCAAGCCGTGGGGATGCTAAACGCCGTTCACATATTTAGTGTCAAAATCATGTCATGGCAGAAAATCACGCTTGTACTTTTCTTTTCCAAGTAGGTAAATCATATATTGTCATCAAACATTAATTCTGTAGCACGCCCTTCAACGAACCAGAGAGTATAGCCATTCTCTCAGTTGAAAGGTCATGTATAGTGGGTGTGCAAGTGCACATGCCATAATGTCTAGTTGCTAGCTTGCCAATATTGTATTATCCTCTCATCTGGCATTAACTGTAAGCGTGTAGGACTAACCTGACAACATATTATAAACATTAATTATTTGAATATTTTTAAAAAGCGCATTCCACTTACGAAGTTCAGTTTGGAGCAGCATTGCTGGGCGTTTAGATAATCACATTCTAAATCAGAAAGTGTAATGACCTTCGTCGCAATACAAGGAGTTAAGGCCTATAATTTCGCGCTACCAATGCCTTTAAGTCAGCAATATTTGGCAAAAAAGGATACAAAATATACCGTAAGAAACAGCAATCCACCGGTATCGAATAAACCAAATACAAACAGCAAAGTGTCAGCCGCCATTTCTACTCGCCTAACACGTGGGGCCCTCTGGCGGATTTCCTGCTGCTATAAATATGAGTGTTTTTTTTTTTCGTTTTTACAAATCGTCACGTTTCGTGACCTCGATTGACTTCGTTGGTTAGCTGTTCTATCTTTTTCTAAATAATTTGCTGCTGTTATCAAAGGAGAGAAGATCTTTGCACGAAGATGACGCTAAAGATACATGTAATATACTGGTTGGTATCAGTGTTATTTGCTCGTCTCATGGACATTATGATGATAGTTTTTCTTGAAAATACATGTAATTTGTTTGAAATAATCTTGCGCTATATATGTAAGGTTATTTTTATCGTTGTGGTTCTCAATTATTTACCTTTTTCATGCAACCATAGAAATAATCCAAAACTCGTTTGGAACGTTCAAGTAGTATATAAAACTTTATTGGTGAAAAGGAGACAGACAAATCTATCTATAAATGCTGAGTCAGCATTTTTTTAAATTAAAATGTTGGGTTTAGCAAAAACATTCGCCTAATTTTTTTATGTTACTATATAATATCTTCCATCAAAAAAATATTTTATATAAATTTCGTGTGATATCTATATAGTTAATTAGTGAATTTCTTTTCTCATAACAGCAGGCACTTAATTATAAAAAGGCAATACAAAAGTTAACGATTTCATTTAATTTGACTTTATTTTTTAATTAAGTTTATGATGCCATGACCCTGTCCATCGAATGTTTGGATAGTAAAACTAATTCCCTAAATATATAAACTTTTGTTTTTGTTTTTTAGTGGCGGCTGAGGGTACGCCCCCAAGGTAATTTATTTGCATTTTCATTTGTATATGTATACTTTAACATTTTATAAAAAAAATGCACAAAGTTAATGAATTGTACTGGCTTTGCGATGTAAAGAATTGTAATTTCTGTAAATGCTTTTAGTTACATATGCACTTTTATTACAATGGTACAATTTTTCAACGATTTGTTAAGCTAGATCCTTTTGAGTAGGCTACATTGGAAATCTCGATAATTATGTTCTGGATCGAAGTAAATACTTGTACTTAGAATGCATCTACTGTATTAACACCTGCAATGGTAAAAATTTTTAAAAATAATTCTTGGAAAAATTATGAAATTTTGGAAACAAAACGGGCCGATACATTTGGATGACATCTGGACAGAATTAAAAATCTGTTAGCTGAATAAAATATAGTGCAAAATATTGCTTAGTTTTTTTGGAATATATTGACCTGTGATGACAAATAAATAATACTCTCTTTTGTATCATTTAGTTTCAAGCGCTGAAAAAGCTGCTTGAAACAAGTTTCCCTGGGCAACTCGAATTTGTAAGTTTTGCCTTTGCGTTTATTTGCAATGGCTGGGGCAAATGTTTCCTTGCACTAAGGTTGAAGTTTTTATTCTTTTTAAGACTTGGGAAGCTACTCCAAACACTACAGGCTATTTTGAAGTGTCGGTTGAGGGGAAACTTATTCACTCGAAAAAGGTTAACTTTCATTACAACTGCAGTAACTGTGTTAAAAGTATCACGTAAACCCAGTTTTTATTAAATAAAGTACTTCTTATAGAATGGCGATGGACAGGTTGATACAGATGCCAAGAAGAAGAAAATCATTGATGCAATAACTGCAGCTTTGAAATAGTAACTTATTTTTACCACAAACAACTCGTTCAACTCAAACCATACTACAAGTAAGACAGCTGAGATCTCATGTATGCACTTTTTTGCAGCATGTAGAATCAAGATTTAAATTTTTTTTTCAGATGGAAGCACCTTAAGAATTAAGGCTATCGAATGATGGAGCCTGGTGAAACTTGACCAGATTCTTGATGATATTTAGTCATTAATTGTTATCCCTTCCACATTTGTCGTATGGCATACATGGATTTGTGTACTTAACAAGACACGCGAGTGGACGTAATGCACGGATGCAGCACTATTGGTGCATATACATCTATGCACTTGGAACATTTCAAGGAATTCGTCGACAATACTAGTAAAAATCATTATATAAATTAAAGCGACCACTAATGGATGTAGCCTTTTTCAAATTATCTGTTCAAATCTTTTAAATATCAATAAAGCTCTGTAAAAAAATATGCTTGATTTCATTATTGACCGAGTGAATGTAGGGATGACCAGTGTTGAGTGTTTAAGAAGGTAGTGGAGGCTGGGTCCGTCATCTTAGTAAAAAAAACAGGCTAGTTTTCTGCCAATGTGTTGAGCAACATTCCTGAACAATATCAGATAACATCGTGTTGACAAGGTCAACATTATCACTTTAGCAAAACTTAGAAATCAAATCTTGATCTAAATTTATTTCTCTGATTATTGAAATCCTAGAATCCTACTTCATGATATAAGCATGAAAGTATAAATTTACAACAATAATATGATCTGATTTTATCCACATTTCCACCCGAGGTTTAAAAATGTTAAAACTTAAGTTAAATTGGGTTCGTACTAAATATTTAAAAATCGTTTTCCTGACTTTCCCTGTTTATTCCTGACCAACTCAGTAAATTTCCCTGACTTTATAAAATGAACTCCATAACAAAAAATTTCAAAAGGGTCTGATTTAGACTATGGGGCCCAGGCCCCTCATCATGGTTTCTTTTGGACCTACATGTAATTTACATAGTGTTTGTTTGTTTGTGGAATTTTTAACGTTGGCCTATTTACATAGTGTTGAATCCAGGACTTTTTAAAGGGGGTTTAAGACAAATATAATTCAAATTGTATAAACAAAACGATTCAATTTTATATGAAGAATATTCACTAATATTAATTAGTTCACTTAAACATAACGGAGACGATCATAGGATCATGAATGAACAGTTTTTGCACCAATAAAATATTAAATGGATAGATATAGGTCGTTGTATACAAGTTCAAAACGATGGATTTTAAAAATATTTCTGTGAAAAAACAATTTAGAACCATGAATGAGGGTGAGGTCAGATTTTAGAAAATTTTAGAAAAAAAACTTTGTTTTGTTATCTATTATTGACTGTAGAGCAGATAAGGTGCAGATTTTTTTTTTCTTTTTTTTTTGATAATGGTCCACAATTAATGTGTTCAGTCGTATTAATAACAGCTTAGATACGCAGTAGGCGAAATTTTTGGAAACATTAGATCACAATGATGAATTTTAGCGAAAACAAACAATCTTTTGAGTCACGGACAGCTTCTTGGTGGGGTTCCCACTCAAATTCTAAAATCGATTTCCCGGAAAACTTGCAGTCATTTCCCCGACTTTCCCTGACAACTTCTCAGTAATTTCCTTGACATTTTACACGAAATTTCACACAATATTACATCAAAAAAATAGTACATGTATTAATTTTCAAGCCCTGAATCGAAGTTTAACACACCATAGGCGAAACTTTTCGGAGATTTAGATCAGAGTAATGAATTTGTATAATTAGTATCGAAATTAACAGTGAACTAAATATAACGGACAATCTTGGTTAAAAATATACATATTTCAACAATAAAGTAATGTATTTCTAAGGACTTTAGACATTTTATGAAATATTACTACTAGCTGAAACGCCATAGGCGAATTTAGGATCACAAAAGGCAACATTTTTAGAAAAAAAATATTGATAAATAATAATTAGGCGAACGCAGGGGCAACATCTAAAAATAAAATTCTATTCATAAATAATGAATGTTAGTTTTTTTTTAAAAAAAATTGCATTTAATAAACAGTACACTATCTCAATTTCCCTGACATTTCATGAATTTTGACGAATTCCCTGACTTTCATTTCCCTGACTTTCCAGAAAGTGAAAACCCTGTAATAATGAAATATCCAAACTTATACACTTACGAGCAAAAAATTCGGGCCACCTGCAAGAATCGAGTAAAAAAGTGTTTTTCTCAGAAACCAAATGCCTGATTTAAAATCGGAAAAATGTGTTTTGTAGACAATTTATTCCTCTTTATAATTCGCCTAGTGTGAAAATGATTTCTG
>JAQGAF010006061.1:0-10882 GCA_034687865.1 Kryphioiulus occultus | reverse complement strand
ATTCCTGGATTGGAAAAGGAGTAGAAGGGATATATACTGAAGACAGAAATCTCTTACATCTACCCTTAGTGATGTTCATTATGGAACGCATATTGCAATGTATTACGTGTGTTGTAAAACGTATTGTGCAATGCACACTGTAATGTGAGCTAGTTCGTGTTCATTGAAGAATACGTTGTGTAATGTATTCTGTATGCAATGAAGAATGCATTTTACAATTTACATGTATATATATGCCTTGCATTGTAAAATGTCAAAAGCCTTGATATATTTCATAATTTCAAGGGTATGTCAAGGCTATATCAAAGCCATTGTTTCTGATACGTCAATGCGTAGTTAGCGTAGAGCTATAGTTTACATGTACATGTACACTATGTGTATTTGAAACGGCAATGACACATGCTGATTATGACATGCCAGTGACATTTGCTAATTAGGGCATGTCAGTAACAAACGTAACGTATGACATGTCAGTAACAAAAATTGATTATGACATGTTAGTAACAAACGATGAGTATGACGCGGTAATGACATACGTTGATTATGGCATGTCAATGCTATGCGGGAATTTGGCCATGACAATCTCAAAGATGACATCTCAAATTAATAACACATGTAGTTCATGGCGTAAAAAACAAGCTGCATATTACATGTATACGATTTGTACAGTATGTCGTATCAACACAGTCTATGGTATTAAAAACTACAAAGTATACAGTATGACAATTATAACTTTATATTATAACATGCCCAGGAATGATAACACTCCTGATAGACTGTGATATCATAGATGACATATCAACGACATAATCAGCACAGTCTCTGGCATTAAAAACTACAAAGTATTCAGTATGACGCCTATCACTTTATACATGTAGTATAACATCTCCACCAATGATAACCTCCTATACTCATAGACTGTTGTAGATGACATGTCATTGACATAATACGTGATGTAATTCATGTTGTCAAAAACAAGCTGCATACCTCATATATACGCTTTGTAAGTCATATCAACACAGTATACGGCATTAAAAACTACAAAATATACAGTATGACGGCTATAGCGTTATAGTAGAGCATGTCCAGGAATAATAAGTAACACTCCTATACTCATAGACTGTTGTAGATGACATGTCAAAGACATAATACATGTACATGATGTAGTTCATGAGATCAAAAACAAACTGTATATTACATGTATTATCTTTGTATGTTATACCAACACAGTCATTAAAAACTACAAAATAGATTTCAGTATGTCGGCTATAACTTTATAGTATAACATGTCCAGGAATGAAAACACCCCCAAAAATCATAGATTGCTGTAGATGACATTTCAACGACATAATCGACACAGTCTATGGCAGTAAAAACTACAAAGTATACAGTATGACGGCTATAACTTCATGTCCAGGAATGATAACACTCCTATACCCATAGACTGTTGTAGATGACATAATAAGTAAATTGCATAATAGTACACATAGTACACGTAATTCATGGGGTTAAAAACAAGCTGTATGTTACACGTAGACGCTTTGTATGTCATATCCACACAGTTTATAGCATTAAAGACTACAAAGTATACGCATTACGGCGGCTATAACTATAGTAGAACATGTCCAGCAATAATAACGCCCAAAACTGTGCTAAGGACATTAAACAAAAATCCAATGGCTGCATACGTTCAAACCTTCCAAAAACATTAAAGGCAAGATCACCAGAAATCAGTTTTTTAAACCATCATGAATTAAACATGACGAATCGTTTCACAGGCAGTTAGCATAAGTCATTCCAACGTGTTCAACAAGCTGGCATAGTGCAAGGTATGTCAAACGTTTAATTACTCCCCCACGAGGGACCCAGGGTACAAAACCCAATTACTCCCTTAAGCCTGTGCTTCGCAGACTTTTTAAGCAGTTTCTGGAGAGATGGATGGAAACGCACCCGCACAATTTAATTAAATTTCGCACAGAATTCGCACTGCACGCTCGTTTGCTATTCGCTGAAAGTCCCATCTTTCGCGCCGGATAATTGGATTATTGCGAGGGAATCTAATAAGACCAAACTTATTTCTCTAAATCATCCAAAAGTGAGGCAAGTGAGCGAAAAAAGCAATTTCTGAAGAGAGAAAAAACGCTAATTTACTCCGCAACTTCCCTGCTCATGGCTATCGATCGATTAACAATCGGCTAACAAGTGAAGTTTACGTTAATAAAACTAACTTTTTTGATAAATCTAATTTTGGGTGTGATGTTACATGTAGATAGGGGCCTACTATACATTTACATTTCAAAATGGCTTGAGAAATTGAAAAAATGCCTTGGCTTAAACTTCAGGTTTTGCACCAACACACCTGACTGGTTGCCAAACTTTTGCTACATGTATTTTTTATTTCCTTAATGTTTCCCTGATTTTACAGTCATTAACTAATTGTCATGATTTCAGGTCATGTAACTATTCCCAGGTTTTCTGGCCATGTTACATGCACCTTTAACGTTCCTAATTTCAAGGCCAAGTCATCTTAAATTTCTCTGATTTCAGTGTCGTGATAGCCAACATTTCCCTGATTTCTAGGCCACACTACCTTAAACTTCCATTATTTTCAGGGCATGGTACGTTAAATTTCACTGATTTCCAGATCATGTTACCTTAAATTTCCCAGATTTTTAGGTAATTTTACCTTAAATTTATTTGATTTACAGGTCATGCACTGAAAACAAAATAAATGTATATTGATATTGTAACACTGCAGGTAACACTGTAGGTATTTACAATGTTATTACACCACACAAATCAACGTTATAAGGCCACACTACATGTAACTTAAATCTCTCTGATTTTCAGGGCATGGTACGTTACATGTAAATTTCCCTGAGTTCCAGTAAATGTTACCGTAAATTTCCCTGATTTCCAGGTCATGTTACCGTAAATTTCCCTGATTTCCAGCTCAAGATAGCTTAAATTTACCCGGTTTGCAGTAAATTATAGGTCATGTTATCTTGCATTTCTCTGATTTTCAGTTAATGGTACCGGTACCTTCAATTTCCCTGATCTACAGTTCATGTTACCTTAAAATTCTTGACTTCCAATTCCTGTGAAATTTCCCTGATTTCCTGGTCATGTTGCCTTTACTTTCCATGATGTCCAGATTAGGTTATCGTTAAACTACCCTTAATTCCAGATCATTACACCATAAATATCCCCGATTACTGGATCACGTTATCTTAAAATTTCCCTGATTTCCTGGCCATATTACTGCAGTTTTATGGTTTTCCTAATTCAGTTACCTTGAACTTCTTTAATTTTCAGGTTGTTACCTTAAATTGTACTGAGTCTCAGGTCACTGTACCTTAAATTTCCCTGATTTTCAGATCACGTTCCCCTAACATTTCCTGACTTCCAGGTTGTTATTTTAAATTTCCCTACATTCCAGGTCATTACACCTTGAATTTCACTGATTTCCATGTCATTTTAATTTAAATTTCATGTTTTTGTCCCTGATTTTCAGATCACGTTACCTTAAAATTCCCTGACTTCCAGGGTGCTATCTTAAATTTCCCTGACATTTCCCTATTTTTCAGGCAATGCATGTGGTCATCCTGGCTGATGTACCATGACTTGTCAGTCTGCCAATTAACATACATGTATTTTCCCTTATTTTGGCATGTGGTCATTTCACATATGAAATCAGCTTGGATATGAGCAAAAAATAACCATTAAAATATTCATGTAAATTTCAAACATTTTCAATATTGGCAAGGCCTTGACAAGCATGACAGCGTGCATGACTCACTGATTTTTTTCTGGCAAATCATCTCGCTGACCATTGCGAAAAACTCTCGGCTAGTTCCAGGTCAAATTACGTGCTTTCGTGAAACGCAAACCATGGAACGGCGCCATGTTGGTTCTGATCCCTCCCAAAAAATCAATATGGCCATGAGAGCATTTCCGCTTATTGGCACGCTTAGGCCTGGTCATTCCTGATTGCAGTTGGAAACTGCAGGCCAAAACGAGGGCATTTTGACCAAATTTAACACCAGGATCACGCATTTTGAACGAAAAACCGAACCCCAAAATGGTAAATTTTAGCTAATCGTTTTCAGCAACGAAGTAAAAAATCCACTAATATTAAGTTGGAAAAATTGTCAAACAATTAATTTCAACACTACTGAATAACTCTTGATGATGGTGATCAAAGCTAGAACCAAACAATTTTTACAAATTCAGTTCCCTGACCAATCCAAGAAAATTTCCCTGATTTTTAAAACTAAATTCTGTAAGAAAAACAACATTCAAACAGGGCGGATTCAAACCTTTTGGATTGGGACACTTCTGGTTCATGGATTTCAAACTACATGTACATGTATATACGAAAAGTAAGTCGGATTGCACTACTGTATTAAAAATATTTCACCAATATTTATAACAAAGAGAACACTTGCAAAGTTAACACTCAAATAGTATTAATAAGGAATTTCCCTGACTTACTTTTCGTTATCAAATTGTTACCTATATTTATAATAGAGGGTGGCACGAAAAATTAATAATTACATTATTAATAAAAAATATCCCTCATTTACTTTTCTGCAAAAATGTTTACCAATATTTAAAATGCAAGAAAAACAGAAAATTAATACTCCTAAAGAACGTTCATGACTTACTTTTTTATAAAATAAATGATCAATATTTATAATGTCGGGAACACTTGCAAAATTAATAATCAGATGATATTCATAAGGAATTTGCCTGACTTACTTTTCAATACAAAATGTACCAATATTTATAATATTGAGAACACTTTCAAAATTTATACTCAAATGATGTTCATAAGGAATTTGTCTGACTTACTTTTCGTTATCAAATTGTTACCAATATTTATAATATAGGGTGGTCATGCAAAATTAATAATTACTTTATTCATAAAAAATGTTCCTTATTTACTTTTCTATAAAAATGTTTACCAATATTTATAATGCAAGGAATCATGAAAAATTAATACACGTACTCCTAAGGAACTTCCCTGCCTTACTTTTCACTACAAAATGCAATTATATTTATAATGTCGGGAACACTCGCAAAATTAATAATCATATGCTATTCATAAGGACTTTCCCTGACTTACTTTTCAATATTGTTTTTGCCAATGTTTATAAAATAGGAAACACTTGAACAATTAATAATCAAATGCTATACATGTACATAAGAAATTTCCCTGACTAACTTTTGGATACATTTATACCAATATTGGTAATGTAGGGGACACTTGTAAAATTAATAGTCAAATAATATTAATGACCAATTTTCCTGACTAACATTTCCATAATGTTTTACCGATATTTATAATGGAGGGAACACTTGCAAAATTAATAATCATATTCTTTTCAAGAGGAATTTCCCTGACGTACCAGCGAAACAATGGAATTTTCCCTGACCATTTCACTCGTCCTGACTATCCCCTGGCGAACCCTATTCGACCTTTGACCTGTTCTAAAACACCGTTGCAAACCTGAATGCTTTTGAAAAGTCGAGTCCCCCATGAGGGCGATTATTTCCGCTGCCAGCTGTTGCTTTCAAAACCAAAAAATTCATTTTCACGTTTGTTGGAAAATCAAAAACGGAAATAATTGAAAAAGGCCGGCGAAATTGCATAACGTCGGGCGTCTGTCAGAACCAACGCATTAATTATTTGTGACGAAATCATGCACATAATCGGGGCTTTTTTTTGCGGATTTTCTCGTTGGATAGAACTTAATCAGCATTTTTTTTTGTAACAACACGTTTCGAAGATTAAATAACTGTTTTCCCCACCTTGGCTTCGTTCAAGCAGCTTGACAAATTCGTCAAATATTTCTGTTTGTTTGGGGGGGGAGGTTTATGCCAACCATATACGGCTAGTGTTATTGTCATTATTCCAATACTGAATGTATTGGGAACCCCACATGCATTATTACTGTCAGTAAATGCGCGCGGCCCTGTTGGATTGGTGTTCTATTCTCATTAATGACGATTATCCGAATTTTTGGATAACAAATGGGGACCCTACACGAGCATTATTACTGTCAATTTCAACAAATACTGACCGTAATACTGATCGTGTAATGACGTTAATGACGATTATCCGAATTTTTGGATAACAAATGGGGACCCTACACGAGCATTATTACTGTCCATTTCAACAAATACTGTGCGTGTAATGGGTGCGGTACTGACGGATTGATGTTTCGTTCTTATTACTGACGATTACCCGAATTTTCGGATAACTTATTGTGGGTATTGTCATAATGACAGTAACACTGACCGTGTAGGGTCCGCATTACTGTCATTATCGGAATAATGACAGTAATGCGGACCCTATTATCGGAATAATGACAGTAGCAGTGATCGTGTAGGATTGGCATAAGTTATTTAAAAATCAGCATAATCGTCAGTATTTAATATTTTGTATTCAACCTGGATACCTCAGGGAAATTTGTATCCAGCCTGGAAAATTAAAATGCAACGTCAATCCAACAGTTTTCGCCCATTTCACGATCAGTATTACTATCTGTCAGTATTACTATCAGTATTACTATCAGCTTTTGACAGATTTTCCATCATTGATAGCACACCATGCCACATTGTCTGTCAAACCAACCATTCTAAAACCTCCAAAATGTAACGTTCAACTCAGCCTTAATTAACCCCCCACGGTCCCAATACTCACTTTTCTTATACGAACGTTTGAATCAACCTTGAATCCTCAGCCAAACTCATCGCAAAAAACCACCTGAATCTACAGTGCGTTCGAAATTTCACAAAGATGGCGGCACTTTCGGCAACCGTACCGCCTTGGGCGTGGGTCGAAGTTCACGCTGTGATACCGTGTAGAAAGGTCGAAAAAGGTCACCTACCTGAGCGGTCCGATCCAGCGGGGGTCAGAGGTCAGGGGTCAAAGACTGCGGCGAAAAGCTAGCCTTTTCCTTCGGTATCTTCGGGGGTCAGCACGGAGTTAAAAATCCATCCCCAGGGCTCTCCTGTTGCCATCCTCGCTGGTGGCCGAGTCCACACTGGCGGCGCTGGGCGCACGCGTGGGTAGGGGAAAACCCGCGTTTGGGGGGAGGGTCGGGTCAGGCTCCGAACCCGCACCCGTCGAACCCCCAGCCAGCTATTGATCCGTTGACGCTCTGGGGAAAAAGAACGTTAATCGCCCCTGGCGGCCAGGGCGGGAACTAAAATCGAACGCCGCCAGAGGGCGCCGCTGGCGACGGCGCCGGTACTGATTATGAATAAGGCTCGGCTGGGATGACCAATTAGGGCGGGGCGTGACGTTATTTAAGGGCGTTTTTTTCTGATGATTACCTGTTGACTGCATGGGGTTTGTGAAAATAACCGAAAATGGCGAAAATACAAGAAATGCGAAATTGATATTGCGGAAACGGGAAATGGTTGATGTTTAATTAATGATAAATAAATATTAATATACATGTACGATAGAACCTCTGTATGTTGACCATTCAAGTGACTGTTTCAATCTAGTCTACATAAGGAGGTGGTCAACATATGGTACGATTCCTTAATTACTTACATTTTACAGTAATCATTCATGAATAATCTTTATCCAAATGTTCACCATACATAATACATAGTGTGCTGCAAATTTATCCAGCAATTACACGTATTGTGCGGTAGAACTGACTGGAATTTTCATGCAGAAACGCTGTAGTGTACAGTGTACAGTGTACTTAGAAATTTCATTCTGTAAGATTAGAAAGTACTGTATATCCGGCAATCATACTACCTGTTGTGAAAACAAACAGCACAAATCTCGAATCAAATTCGGCGATGTTTTATTTTTCAATTACCAATTAAAAAGGAAATTCCCCCTATTTACTGCAAGCTCCCTTTGTACTTAAGGGGTTCAAAATGAACTCTTGTACCTCTAAAGAGACAGGTATTGTTCAGGAATATAGAATACAGTATACGTTTTTCAAGCAGCCAATACAGTTAGTCATCCAAGACTTTACATGTTGAGACCATGCTGGTCAACATACAGAGAGTAAATTACTATTGTGTATCATAGTCAAAGTGGTCCACATAGAACATGCAGAGGTGCAGGTGGTCAACATGAAGAGGTCACCTTTCAATGAGTTAATGTGGTCAACTTTGCAGGTTCTACTGTATAAGTATAGCGCCGTGGTAACTGCAATAGGTCGACTGTAAAAAAAATCACTTGTAGGTATATTACACTAAGATGGACAATCTAGTGAGCTGCACTGAATGCAATAGGTCATATTTAAACATTATACATATATTAAACGTGTACTGCTCATGGGTCATACATGTATATGCAATAGGTCATATTTCAGTGAATATTAACTATTGCATTCAGTGCAGCTCACTAGATTGGCCACGGATAGGTGCAATAAACTTGTAAGTTGATTTTTTTCATATTCGACATATTGCAGTTTCCACGACGATATACTACATGTATTTATCTACTGTATACACGGCTTCGTAATGCCACTTTTACCTTACTGAACTAATACAGTATGTTAAGCAAACGCTGACCAGAAATGGATAAACCTACACACTATAACATTATAGCGCCATGGCCAAATTTTGCACAGTCGTGCTGCCACCTGGTGAGCTTGGCCGCGATTGGTCCTCGTTGGTTCTCCCATTTTCTAATATTCTCAAATAAAAAATGGCGTCTGAGCAGATGCAATTAGTTTCTGCTCAGCCCATCCAATCTGCTTCGAGTTCCTAAATATGCAAATGAGTAACGAGTCTGCCATCGTGCGACTTAATTACCTTCTGACGGCTGAGCTTAGATTAAGAACCCCGCTTTAATTCGTTCATAAAATTCAAATTAAACGTCTAATGCTCAGGTGGGAGCAAAAGCTCTAATTTCCCTGCTTGGCCATTAAAATGGCGTACTGTTCTCGCCTCTGTAACGACGTCGTAAATCAATGAAAATGGATGTGAAGAGAACATGTTATAGATCATGAGCTAAATGCATTAGATCCTTGGAAAAACTTATCTAAAAATCCAATAGATCATAGGAGAGTACTACAAAAAATGAAATGTACTAGATCAATTCTGATATGCTACATTTAAGTGCAGATTTAATTAAATGTGGCTTCGTGTTGGGTGAGCATGATGTGGAATTTAGGTTACTGAAAAATGTTGATGGCTTGCAGAAATGTGGTGTATTATCTGGAAAATGTACTAGAAACTTGTTCTGTTAAAGTAGTTTTTTCCAGGTAATGTAAAGTACACAGACAGAGTGTTCTAAATCTTAAGAAACAATGTGCTGTGTGGTTGATCAGTGGTGATCAGAATTGTATCAGGCCTTGATCTAATATAGTTTACTAATATACGTAACATTTCACAAGATTTGGCACAATCACACAAGTAATATGTTGTGCAATTTTGCACTACCACACAATTTAGTACATGTTTTATGAAAATATAGTGCACTTTCACACGATTTAGAGCATTTAATTTAAAAATATACATTTTCGCACGACTTAGTATATTTTATCATCGATTTATACAACAAGATATGTAATAGTCCACAATATATGGTACATTTACACATGCATGTTGCGCAATTTTGCAATTCTTTACAATTCAGTACATGTTATCTGAAAATAGAGTACACATTTGATTTAAAAATTATACATTTTCACACGACTTAGTATATTTTATATTAAAATTGTGCACCTCTTTCAAACGATTTAGCATATAATATTGATAAATAGCATATTTCCATATTTACACATGATCTCGTACATTTCGTATAGTATAATCCACAATCAATCCATAATCAATACATACCGGAGCCCCAAATAAACTTTGAATGACTACAGTATAAATGCGGACCTTATTCATTATTTATTAAGATAAAATATCTACCTTCATCGTTTAAGTTGGAGTTGCAATCTTTTATATTCGCCATACTTTACATCAATAAATACTGAATTTATAATCATTCAAAGTATCTCTACTATTCAGTTACCGTTTTGGGTCACCCTAATTCTCGTAGTTCATGCCCACACGATTTAGTATATTTAATCAAGAAAATATACAATATTTCCATACTATTTAGTGTGTTTTATCTAGAAAATGTACATTTTCACATTATTAGTGTATTTTTGTCGACATACAAGCATATCGTAGAGGATATTTCTCATGATTTGGCACTTTTTAAAGTATATTTTCACATACAGTAAATCCGTACTTTTTATCGACACGATTTCGTACATGTCATTTGATCGATAAATCACTTCCATACGATTTACATGAAGTACATTTTATCTGGAAATTTAATACATTTCCACATGAATTGTGTGCATTTTATCAAGAAATACAAGACATTGCCACATTTTTTTCAAGGGATTGCCGATTATTACTGATCAGTTTCAGCCGTTTATGTATCTTTTATCGTTTCAGTACCTTTTATCAATAAATGTAGAATCTTTTCACACGATTAAGTGACTTTTATATGGTTATTGGACACATCACATGATATATACTGCAGTATTATTTCACAATAAAAAGTACCAAATCGGGGTTTCACATTTAGTTCCTGGTCCAGTGACAAGGTTTAGACATTGCCTAACCATCTGAAATTGTTCACTATCCAGAAAACGAACTGAAATATCAAAAAACGTTACCAGATAACGAAAAAGTCACTAGACAAAATATTAGACAGTTAGAGAAATTTCGTACGAAAATACCCCAAATCAGTAATATATATGTGTGACCATACATATAGTTCTGCTATATCCCTATTAGTCCTTATTGGTAAAGAGCAACCATCAATAGGGATTTATTTGACGAAAGTCCCCATTGCCGTGATCACAATGTTTTCTACGCATGCGCACCTTTTTTT
>JAQGAF010006060.1:0-10884 GCA_034687865.1 Kryphioiulus occultus | reverse complement strand
GACCTCCACAATTTGCACAGGAGCCTCATTTATATCTTCATTTCGTGAGCTCAATACAACATCCACTGCATTTGCTATGCCAGTAGTCAATCTTCTTTCTGTGTTGGCTTCAATATTGGTTACTTCAATTTCTTTTAAAAGAGGTAAAAATTGGAAATAATTGGCATATTTTAAGCTATGATAAAAGTTGAAAATAATCTGGTTATTTTCAAGCTATGATATTGGCATACTTCAAAATCAGGACTCATGCTTCTCTATTCCATCTACTGCAGGCTATATTTTATTTCATGATGAAATATATTATTTAGGTATTTTATTTTTCTGCATGATGAAATATATTATTTAGGTATTTAGGTATTTAGGTATTAGGTGTATTTCATTCAGAAAATTGAATTTTTAGGTGGATTTCTTTCAGAAAATACATTTTGAAGTAGGTTTCATTCAGGAAAATGCTTTCTGAGATAATTTCATTCAGAGGCTTACCTGAAATGATAAATCCATCAGACCTGCTGTGTTTTGCAGGAGGATGACCACAATAGGTACACCAACCATTGTCTTCAATGTTTAGCTTTCTCATAAACTCCTCACAGTCACAGTCGACTTCCTGGTACTATTCTCTTGAAATATGTTTAATGTCTTTATTTGTAAAAGACATTTTAATCCTGAAACATTAGTGAGAAAGACAGTTTAAGGAGGAATTTTCCCTTTTTCTGTTGCAGATTCTCATTGGCTGCAGCAGGTCACATGACACCTGCTATGATTTTGGAGGTACAATCTGGCACCATGTACCTCCAGTAGAAATGTACCACTTTAAGTACCTGCAGTTTACATTTAGGTACCTTGTATGTTATGTACCTGATTCAATTTGACTCGAATTGTCAGTGTACCTTCAAAGTACCTTCAAAGTTGGAGGTACTAGGCATTAAATGACTAAGAGTGTTATAGAGCTGCTAGATTTGTAACTGGTAAATACCAGCGCGACGAGAGCGTTACCAAATTGATCAAGTCTGCAATGGGATATGTTGCGATCGAGACGGGAAGCTCAATGCATGAGCCTTTTTGAAAAATGTACTTTGCCTGCAAATTCTAATTTGGTGGAAGGAATCTTTAAACGAAACCACCATGCGGTGGTAGAACCTGCCATTCCAATCCACTTATGGAACTCTGAGCCCACTCGGATCCATACCATTGGTCTTATTTCTTGCATGCTATCAGAAGTTGGAATTCTTTTCCAAAAGACAGCCTTAATCTTCAAGAAAATCAATTTTACAATGATGGTGGTTGTATCCATTATAATGCAGCGGTAATTGCCGATTAAATTAGGTTGATGGATTACATCCCCCTACCACATGGTATTCAGTTACTGATAGTAGGGTACTGAGTTGAATTGAATTGAATTGAATTGAATCTGCAAATAGCAGTCAGAGAGTGACCTCAACTAGCACATTTCAAATAGCAACTCATTCCTTGAGATACCTTAAATAAAATTAAATTTGGTCAAAAAATGAAATTTTCAGCCTTTCTTTCCAAATTCAGCTCATTATCCAAAAATATGGAATTGCATAATGAAACCCCATGGAACCAATCACAACATTACCATTGTGGTGAGGTGTAAATTTCTCGTACTGGAACGATATGAAAAACCCTCGCTGCGATTTGCAAATATTTCACAAATGGTTCCCTATACGGTTGATAACATTCCCCCAAACACGATTTTTCTATATCATAGCGTTTGTGTAATAAGCAAGGTGGAGAGTTTGTAAATGAGCACCCTGTATACTTGCAGTAACTTGAATTGATGAGCTTGCAATCATTTAAGTACCTTCACAAATGGTTAACAGCGATTTTGAATCGAGCTGAACATTCTCAGCATGGAACTCTGTACAAACAAGGGTTGGATACTGAAACTGAAACACTAGAAGATTAAATATGTAGGTATAAAACTTGAGGTGTTGACTGCATTGAAATACCATCGAGTGAAGTTGCCTTAAACTTTAAAGCTAACTGTTGCTCCATTAACGCCATGTATACAGTCATGTTAATTATACAGAGTTATACCATAACCAGCTACTGTAAAATAATGAGATATATTAGGGGTCACTCACCAATTTCGAACGTTTCCTGAGTGAAATTGTCAGCGATCAATGGTGACAATTAGGATGCAGTTCAGTGATGAATGCGTCGTTTCCATGATGAGTGGCTTGTGGCGAACACAGAATCCGTAATACTGTATGTAAGTCCAGAATAACCTGATCAGTGGTTCGGGCCTTCAAGGGCCCTATGCTCTCGATGACCACTAGTCCTCTTGCAGCTACACTTCGTTGGAAATGGCAGAAAAACGGGCAGAGTTTGGTGGTAACGCTCACAAATCGCGAACTCAATACTTCTTCGGTAACTTTAAAACATTTTCATTCATAATTGGGAGGTGGCTGACGTAGAGAGGAACGTTTTCGTTGAATAAAAGACGCCCTAATGAGCCGCAGTTTCCAGCATGGGGGCGGCCATCTTGGGAAGCTGTAGGGGCATTTAAAAACTTACAGACAGAGTCCCAAGATGGCCGCCACATTTCGATCAAAATCAACGTCAAAATACATTACAGGGTATGCGGAGGTGAAATCTCTACAGTGGGTAGTTAGTTATACTGTAGTTTTCGACATTTAAAGTTTAAACAACGTCTTTAGACATTCGGGACACAATTTCGCTAATTTCAAATTTTCATCAGCTTGCATGGAGGCCGCCATCTTGGGGTTCTTGTCGCCTATGATTTTTGACTAATTTACTTTCACAAATCCTACTACAATAAGCAAAAAAGTCGAGCTGTTCTGAAAATTGGCCGTTGGACAACGGGGTGCACGATCATCCTTCAACACAAGTTATCGTCATTTGGTCGCTACCTCCCACCAACCCACAGTTGTTAATTAATTGTGTGGAAAAAGTTGAAAATGAAATAGATTTCGATTTTTTCCACCCAGTGTTCCGCAATCACTGTTCAGATATTTGGGCAGTTGAGAAAAGTGCAGTTGTTAGGACCTTAATTGCAACTTTACATATACATGCATATCATATTTATGGGGGAATTAGTCAAAGAGGACCAGTCCAGAATGCATATGAGACCTTTTTGAAAGCATTATTTGGATAAATATTAGAGAAGTTTGCCACGTGAGTTTTTTTTAGAAAAAACAACAATCATCAAAATTTTGTTCAACCAAAATAGAGGTTGGCCTGGATACTCTGAACCCACTAAGGCCGGGACCATGCTAAGAAAAGGATGAAAGCTTTGAACAGAATAACAAAGAATCAAACGATAGAATATTCTCACAAATTATAAAATAAATAAAATAAAAATAAAATGAACAACCATAGATAATATACTTACTTGGTTGCGGATCGTCTTGTGGCCCATATGCTTCGATATCTCGCCAGGTATAGATTGCTTCCTTGATGGCAAGTGCATTTCCATTTTCTGAATAACTGAAACAATTGAATAAACCTATAACATATATTTCCCGACGTTTGTACACTAAAATTATAAAACTATCAGGATATACAGGGTGTCTATAAATGACTACAGCGAATTCGCGATTTTTGGCGGTCATAGTATACATAGTATACATAGTATACATGGCAATCGAGTTTGATGATATCAAACATGCATCTCTCTAAGTATTGTAGAAATTTTACGGCGGTGAAATGTAATCACCTTTCGCTACACCAGTCCTAGCCGTTGTAATTTATACTTTGATATTTCTATGTATTTATCCTCAACTATTAATGCCATTTCTTTATACATTTGGTGCCCCTAACCCATGGCATTCACTGCCATCTAATATGTCCTTAGGAGAAGCATAAAATCCTAATGTCTATGCTAGAGGAATACTGCAGTATTGTTGGGCATATACAGTATATGAACCTTAGTATGACATATTACACTCTAAAAAAGGTGCTTTAATTGTCACAAATTTTTACACCTTTTTAGGTGTTTATAATCACCAATGAACTAAGGTCCCCTATAGGAAATATGATCTTTTTAGTAAACAACAAAAGGTGTTTGGAAAAAAGCAGTTTATAAGCACCCATAACAGCCCATAAGCACCTTATTTCAAGGGTGCTTATAAACACCTAAAAAGGTATTTGTGACAAGTTAGGCACTGGTTTTCTTATAGTGTATAGCTCACATCGGCTGAACTATCTTTATTTCTTGCCTGGGTGATATAATCTTAGATGATTAACGTTGTTCGTTCATACGTGTACATGTATATGTACATTATGGCGACCGAGCCCGAAATAAGCTTACAAGTAATTTTGAGAGAAAACTGTCACTCACTTTTGTGGTTTGTCTCATTTTCAAACAGTTAAACGGCGACTGGTTTGTAACTCACTGCTTGAAAAAAGGATTTGATGACGACCATGACCATATCATCAAATGTGTAAAAGAAACATTTGCATCTCGATCTGATGGAAGCTTCGATGCAGAGATGTCAATGAATCGAGAGTGAGTACTAGAAACTGTTTCTTTAATATAAATCTTTGTAGCAACTGTAACGGTAATGCCTTTGTATTTCACTAGTGGCCATGAGTTAATGGAGAAATGGCTAGCTACACCATTGGCTGGCAAAACAGGTCAATTTTCTGCAGCAAAAAGTAAGTCATAATTATACAATGACGTTCTTAAATGCTAACACAAATCATGATGAACAAGGAAGGCATTAATGTTGCTTAAATTACCCTGCAAGCAAATCAGGTACAATATGTCTGATAATAGCCTGCAAAGACTTGTTTTTATAAAATCGCTGCTATTTGGTCTAGTAGGTCCACTAGAATATGTTTCTACTGCCATTGTAATTTTTTATTTTACAAAATAGCAGTCAGATATCAGTGCTTTCCTAAAAATCCTCAAATTAAAATGAACCAGTGTTCTAAGTAATAGCATAACATGATACTGCCATATTTTTTAGTATTGACATTTATGAAGGAAGTTACAACAAACACAATAAAAAATTTTAGTGATGTCAAATTGTATTATTAAATCACGATAGTTCAGACATAATAAGTTTATTAGACGATATAAATGCTAAAAAATGATTTGTATTTGAAAATGAACACCTGTGGTCTGCCACACCATGATAATCACAGATTATTGACATGGACTGAACTGTAGCATTTTTAAAAACCGTGGAATGAGTGCCACAAACCTCACTACACATCAGGGTGTTCTGGCAGGCCACTTTCTGAAATGCTCTGAAGGTCCAAATTTATATCTAACGGCTGTTTTAAAAGGCTGTTTTTATCCTAAACTTTCAATGTTAAAAATTAATAAATTAATTTATGTAAATCATTGTTGGAATTGACTACAGCACGCTTTGAATTGTCAAAAACAGCTACCGAGTTTTCTAGAGGTGTATAGTTTAAATTTGGTGATTGTGCTGACCTTGGTAAATGTTAAATTCAAGTCAAATTAATTCAATGCAGTACCTTAATATCAAAAAAGATATTCCATGCAGTAGTGAGTAAAATGACATTTGGTAATTGTACATGATATTAATACTTCTACCTAACAGATCCTAAAGAGAAAGATGGCAAAGAAATGACGATTACAATTCTGGACACAGACAACACAGGATTCTTGATTTCTGCTGGGTGTATTTCTCATGGAGATAAGCACGGATGTAAGTAAAAACCTGTGATGTAGAAATCTACAATTTTGATCTAATGAGCTTAATGGTTGTACCTTGATTGGACATTGGTTGTACA
Source organism: Kryphioiulus occultus (assembly GCA_034687865.1). Taxonomy (NCBI): domain Eukaryota; kingdom Metazoa; phylum Arthropoda; class Diplopoda; order Julida; family Julidae; genus Kryphioiulus; species Kryphioiulus occultus. Next base: position 5,133 of record JAQGAF010006060.1, on the reverse strand, counting down.
AATGCTTGTATTCCATACCTACATATTTCTTTGACATCAAATATTGAAACATGTATATAAATAGCAAATCCATGACACATGTGAAAACACAGCTTAATTATTGGATTTTATACAATCACAGATAAGGTCAAAGTATTTTCAAGGACGAAGACTTTGCCTGCAACTGATATGGACACGGCTACGGCTTTACTAAAAAAACTGAACATCAATGGTGATCTGACGTCCATTGAACAAAGCTGCTAGATGCAGTAATATTATATATCAAATCTGTTGAATATAAACTGCTTTATACAGACTTTTCCTGAATAAATAGATAATAGTATCGTTAAAAATGCAAACAAATATCATGTGTTACTTTCAGTTCTGTAACGACTCTGTTCTGTGTATTGTGAGGAGATGAGATTGTCCACACAGTAAATGAAAGGCAAAATTGCACCAAACAGTGCTGAGGAGGAACTATGAAATCTTCTAAGGGGGTCCATTAAGCACTTCTGCTAAGTACTTCTGCTAGAGAAAGGCCCTATACCCTCCATAATACATTAGATTCCTCATTAGTGATTTAAACAATAAATCTATTTGAAAAAACAATTGCCTTGTGTTTATGCAATAGTTTTGGGTGCTTTAACGCTGAATAAGTATTACTTTTATTGGTAATTATATAATCAAAATTTATTAATATTATTTGCGTGTCTTAGCAAATCTATACTAGGTGGCATGACGTGTCATTTGAATATGGCCCATTGGCCCATACGACTTTACGAAAATTAAAATGAAAGAAGAAATATACATAAAATAAATAGCACAGTGCACTTACAAATATCCTAAAGAATCCAAAACATAAACATCCATGAGTATTAATTCAGGTATTAATGAATGAGTTATAATTAATGATCAAAAATTACAGTGCCGGTTCAATAATCAAAACTCCAAAGGAAAATTAGCAGCAAGCTTGGCCCTTATCCAAAACATTCCGTTTCGAATCATTTGCAAACCTGCAAGTGCAAATCCCGTCACGCTTAGAGGGCACCTTTACCTCCAGAAAGGGTACTTCATTTTTGCTAGGTGATCCTGAGTGTGTTGCACACTCAACGAAACTCCATAACAAAAAAAATTTTGGAAAATCAGATAGCACTTACCCTTTTGATGAAATGTTCAATCCGGATCCTGTTCCAAGGTCCCTGAAATAAATAAAACGTGGGCACCCCAGCAAGACCCAACGATGAATAAATCCTTGCACTTTAAAAAGAATAAGACATGGAAATTACCTTATCATGAAGTCTTCCTCCAAGAATGTTTAAAGCATCAGGGTCAGATTCCAAAAGATTTGGGCATTGTTCCCTGCCCAGACCAACAGCAAAAAAGGAGCACCAAAAAGAAAAGGTCATCCCTTAATTAGAAAACCAGAGAAAAACACTCCGCACCCAAAGTTAATTTACCATATTCCTTGAAAGAGGACGTGTGTCGTGCCAACAAGAGCTCCATGGATGCTGCCATATTATAAATAGCTGTAGGTGGCCCCCATATACATGCACCCACCGGTGACAGAAGTGATTCTGATGATAGGCAAACTGAAATAAAAAGAGAAATTAATGAAAAGAGGAATACGTTAGATTCATCTGAGAATGTAACGGGGAACTGCCACCCTAACTCAAGTTCAGTTAATACGAAACCAGGGGCTCACGACCTGTCTCATCGAAGTGTTGAAACTTCAGCGCAAATACTGCTCAAATTTAAACAAAAAAGGTAGGTAAAGTGAGAAAAGAAAATGGGGCTCTCGCTATCTTAATTATAAGCGGGGACAAAAAGTATATAGGAGAGCGGGCAAACAAATGAATAAACAGCACTTACCTGACCATGAAAATCCTACCACCGTTAATCCATCGGCAATTTCTAGAAAAGGACAAGATACTGGATTCTGACCACGGAAGTTAAAATATGTAGCTCCCCCCATGTGCGAAAGAGCTGTGCAAGCTCATCGCCGAAGAGCACCTTGTAGTGGTTAGATTACATTAGATAGGGTAGCTTGGTCTTTGATACGGCTGCCTCCACTAGGGGGCACTACGAAACCAGGTGAATGGAGTACCACACACCACACACCCACACATTTCACTGCCCTGTTGCCATTCTGCTCTAAATGCTTGCCTGTTGTTTCAGGGCCCACCACCTGCTCAGCATGCACTTTGCTGTACTAGCGTGGCTTCCCTCCCATCTTCCATGCTGAAACCCAACCACGTATCCACTGATAGCATCACTACCTGCCCTGCATTCAGCTAATGCATTACATGCACACATTATATACACAACATCCTCCACCCCAACACCACATAGGTCACATATCTCACTTATTTGCCTGAACTTTGCTAATCTCTTGTTGGGTTCCAGAGAACCATCCCTGGTTCAGAACAACAGAGCACTAGCATAACTGTTGTCAGACAACTGTTCTCTGTTGTTCATGTCCTTCTGCTGGTATATGGACAAGGTACTCTTGTTGGATATCCCCGCTTTCCACCAATTCGCTTCCCATAGTCTCACTGCCCTTTTGATGGCGTTGTCAGATGCTGGCCATGACCCTTTAACATTGGTGTCAAAATCCAAGCGAATCCCAAAGCTTTTGATTCTTCCCAGCCACCTTGTATTCCACGCTTGTCCCCGAAGCATCTCGTATACCTGCCGCACGGGTAGTTCTTTGCTCATTTGCCATAAACACCTCATGTATGTTAGTTTGCTGACTATCTCCCTGGACCAGCCCATGTCTCCCAGCGCTGCTCGGGCATTTCGATGCTGCATGCACTCCAAGTCTCTCCCAACTGCAGCACTGTAGCAGAGGACGCCCCCATACGTGACGGCTGGCACACCCGCACTTCCAGACTCCTCGGATGATCTCATACTGGGAGAATGACTGAAAGGCCAATTTCCTTAGCAGTCCCCTTTCCTACAAGCCTTCAGGTTAATTTTCTCTTCCAACTTGGCTAGATAGTTTTTACCAGTGCTAAAAAGCCCCAAAGATACTCGTACTCCTCTACCAACTGAATGAAGCAATCTCCTATCTTCCAGTTCTCCCTGTCCAAGGCATCCTGCTCGACATTCACGGCCATTGCCCCCGATTTGTCTTCCCCAAAACTTAGCCCAAAATCTTCTCTAAATTTATCAGCTGTATCTAGGAGTTGTTGCAGCTCTGAACTGTCCTCGGAAAACAATGAAACATCGTCACAGAACATATACTGAGCCCATGTGGTCTGCAGATAAGCCTGCATGGTTGAACTCGTCTACCCTTACTTCTTTGAGTTTTGAGGCGTCCCTTTTCCCCAACAGAATGAAGTCCAGGGTGCATGCCACCAACCCATTCGTCCAAGTATTCTTTCCATTACATTCAGGTAAGGTGTTACTAAGGACCAAGTCAATGTACTCTGCAAAACTCCTGAGCAACCTCCCATATACATTGTCCATAGCACCTAACTCACGAAGGTGCCTATTGAAGTCTCCCATAATTACTATGTCATATCCGTGTAACCTGAGCTTGTCCATATCCTTCTGTAAGCATGAATATATCGAATACTGGTGGTGTGGGGCCTCCTCCTGGGCTTCCTGCTCCGGTGCTGTCATAGACACATCACTCTCTATGCCTACTGGCGGCCTCTCCTGATCGATGCTGACTTAGGCACCGACATCTTCACCTCCTCGCACTAGTGTAGCAGGAGCCTTCTTGTCTATGGCCTCGGGTCGCCAGTTTCTTCCCATGTTCCTTTTCCGACTGCATTCCTTCTTCCCAGTGCTTAAGGTATAAGCCTCAGTTTCCATTCTGGCATCTGTTTTCTTGTGCTTGTCATCCATCTGTGCACGGCACTCCCCGAGAGTTTTCTCCAGGTCGGTAACTGCGGTCTTCAACGTGTGAGGCTCCAGCGACTGAGCCCAGCAATCTCCTAGGGCCACTTCTAGCTCCTCCACCACTATCGGCAGGGTGTAAACCTTCTGCTTGTAGAAGCTCATTTTCCTTCCGGCCTTCAATTTACTCGGTGAATCCTCTTTCCGTCCCCCTCTCCTTTTGGTGACTTTGGGCAGGGGTGTGCACTTCCTGTTCCAAGCATCTAATAATGCACTTTCTTTCTACTGCACCATCCTCAGACATGTCACAGCACTGACATTGATCTCCGTGTGTACACTATTCAAATACTATTAGTAGCTCTTAGCGTTTCTCACTTACTGTATGTTCTACAGTTAGGTTTTAATTGTGACGCTTATCTATGATGAATTCCCAATGTACTAAAATATACTACACTGAGAGTGAGTAACTGAAAATTCGCTAATTCTTCAATGCACTGTTTTATGACAGCACTAGCACTGTCTATTGCATGTAATTTCTAGCACGTCTACATGGTGTTTTTTTCGTGCTTTGTACTGTCTAGCGCAATGCCAACGATGCTCAATTCAATCAAACACACGTGCATGTTATTTTCTATTCTAATCTTTTTTATCGTAGAACAGTTGGGCAATATTTGGAAATATTATCCACACTTCCACACTTGATTGAAGTTTTAAGTTTTTGCGCTCCTGCCTTATGCCCCAAGCGTAGCTCTCACTGCTTTCACCATGTAAACTAAAGACTACAACTACCCTAGCACTGAATTAACTCGATTGAATTTAGTTCAAGGCTATTAATAAACAACTAATAAAAACCAAACTAACTTTATGCTAACCTACCTAAAATATACCCTAGTGGCGAGTGTTGTTTTGGGGCACTTTCGAAAAACTTATTCCGCACCCCGTATCCATTTCTGACCAGGGATGAGGAAAATTTGATGGCCATCACATATTTGGAATTAAACTGCCACAACAAAACCCTAATCATAAAGACACTGTTTAAAAGACAAAACCGGCCCCTGCCCATGTTTTGAGTGCTAACAGAAATCTATCGGGCCTGCCATAAAACGGGAGGGGGTGAGAGTACACATTCCTTTAGAAACAATCCCGTTAAGCTCCCTTGGCAAAACAATCATGAAATTGTAATACAATCACTTTTGTCACCCAGCTATTTGTATGATAGCAAGTTTGAAACCTGTCATATACAGGGTGGACCAGATATCTGGGCCTCTCAAAATAACGTTCAATCCGCTGGTGCTAGGATAAGTGTGCTTA
>JAQGAF010006059.1:0-10890 GCA_034687865.1 Kryphioiulus occultus | reverse complement strand
GCAGTTTCTAATTGTGACTGGAGAGACACTATCCCACGACATTGTCAACAGATGCAGGGCTTCCAAAAGATTGGTCTAAGTGGTTGAAAATGATTACCGTATAAGGACAGTTGATCACCATAATCGGTGATTTTACTATGCATTTGTATAGGAGCGTTTGGGACTTGGCGATTTCGATCACATTAAATGGTTGATTCTGTTACCCAGTGAACACCTTAAGCGGTACCCACTGTATTATAACATCCATGTAAGTGTATTTCATGTGTCGCAAGTTAGCAACACTTGAAATTCGTAATTTTTGATCGTGTTTCCACACAATTTTCGCATATACTCGGTGATTTTTAATTGGTAAATAGTACTGATATAAAATATAAACTAAAATCTTGATCGTGAAAATGACGATTTTCTGATAAGGTAATACTTGATTGTCCGCATTAGATACAGCTGTATTAAATTTAGCAATGATGTTGGGTGAATCGTTCTTCCCACTCTGCTATATCACCGCTGTGAGTTGAATTGAATTGAATTACATTTAACTGACACTCTTTTAGCAACTTTTACAACTTTTTAGCAAATCGTTACAAATTTAAGATTTCTGCGCAGAATCCAACAACAGCAAATAATACAGCGAAAAAAGGAAGCCTGATGTTAGCATGTTGGAGAAATTAGTTTCGCTAAGATCCTTCCACGCCTCGTCGCTGTTCGTAAATAAAGCGCTGACCCCTTGACCCCTGGCGTTTAGCCCCATCATAAAGCTGAGTTACGATCAGCCTGGGTTTTATTCTTCAGGAGTCCATTGTTTGAGAAGCATCTTCTGACCAGCCCTAGCCTTTCGGACTACAATGGAAAATCCTCTACCACCCACCCCCTTTATTGTTGGCGATATTTATGATCTTTCACAATTTAAGCCCCATGCAGCTCTCCTTCTTTATTTCACTTTCCATCTCGTTTTCCTTTCATGGACTCTTTTCCAGAGCTGCTTATTTTACTAAGTACATCCCAGGACGATGCCATCCCTAATCTAGTACATATTTTTTATCCCGGTAAATGCCCTTGACCATTGTCCACTCGCGCCCAATCTCGCCCAAGGTACCCTGTAATCCTGTGAACAACTCTAGACACCCTCATTATCTGGCTTCATATCCAAATCCCTAAGTACGTGTAAGGTGAACAAAACGCCAGCAGAGGCACTGCTTACAGACCGACTTCCGTTTTCTCTCACGTCAATTTCTCTTTCTCTCAAAAAAGATTTGTTTTGATTAGGGAAAAATTTTCTCTAAAGGAAACTTTGCTCATTCTTAAGGAAATTTTTTTTATTCTTAAGGAAAGTTTTTTTATTCTTAAGGAAAATGTCTTCTCTCAAGGAAAATGTCGTCTCTCAAGAAAATTTGTATTAGTTGAAGGAAAACGTGTTTTCTATCAGGGGCAATTTCTCCACACTCAAGGATAATATTTTCTGTCAAAGAAAATCTGTTTTTATCTGAATATAAATTTGTTTACAAACAGAAAAATGTTTTTCCCCTCTAAAACATTTTCTCTAAAGGAAAATCTTTTCTCTAAATAAATTTCTTTTCTCTGAAGGAAACTCTGTTTTCATTGAAGAAAAATCTATTTCTCTAAACGAAATTTGTTGTCTCTCAAGTTAATTTGTTTCTTTGAAATGAAAATCTGTTTTCTCGCAAGGAAAGTATTCCCTAAAACAAATTGTATTCTCTGAAGGAAAATCATCTGTTTTCTCTGAAGGGAATTTGTTTTATCTTAAGAAAATGTGTTTTATCTGAAGAAACATTTGTTTTCTCACAAGGAAAATGTGCTTACTGTCAAGTAATTTCTGAAGGAACATCTGTTTACGCCAAAGGAAAATGCATTCTCTCAAAACAAATTGTTTTCTTGAAAGGAAAGTTTACTTACTCCCGAGTAAAATTTGTTTTCTCCCTAGGAAAATGTCTTCTCTCAAGAGTCTTCTCTCAAGGAAAATCTGTTTTCTCCCTAGGAAAATTTGCTTACTCTAAAAAAAATTGTTTTCTCTCACGGAAAATTTGTTATTTCTTAAGAAAAACCTGTTCTCTCTCAAGTTAAATTTCCCTCACTCACAAAGTTAAATTTCCGTTAATCTAAAGAAACGTTTATTCTCTCAACTCAAGAAAAAATTGTATTCTCTCAAGGAACATTTCTTTTCTCTTTAGTAAAATCTGTTTCCTCTCGAGGAAAAATTGTTATCCCTGGAGGAAAACGTGTTTTCTCTCAAGGTAAAATTGATTTCACCAAAGAAAAATCTGTTTTCTCTCTTGAGAATTTGTTTTCTCTAAGGACCATGCGCTTGCATGAAAACACGTTTACTTGCAAAGAAAATGTTTTATCCTAAGGATAACCGAATCTGATCCATACATAAATTTGACTAATGTGTGATGAAATCCTGATAAAACTGTTCGTGATCAAATGAATTTTATTAATTTATAATAGTTGAATAATTTCATTGGCAGTAATAGTGGAATAGCTAACTACTAAAAAGTCGTTTAATTTCAATTATGTTTTGAAACTTTCGGAGGCCAAATATTTGTTCAGTTAGATGGGGAAACTGTATTATTAACAATTTAATGATTAAATTATTGTTAACATTCATTGAAAAATCGCTCGAAATACATCGCAGAATAGATGGATTGAATCCACTGGGGATAGTAACATTATCACGTGAATACTCGAATGGATAAGCATTTTCCGCGAAAATATTTACGAAAAATCAACTGCTGGAAAACGCAAATTTTACAAATATTGACATTTCAGTTAATTTACAACAAATATTTGGATATAATTCAAAATCCAACTCGAAAGCTGGCACGTTCGAGTTGATACATGTACATTCACACCGTATTTACTAGTTCATAACATAATAAAACAATCATGCAGATTGTTTATTTGCCATTTTCATTTTGTACTAATATTTTTAGCCCCGAAGCCCCAAAATGTTTTTTTTTTCAGTTCATCTTGCACCTGCCATAGTGATTGGGGACCCAACTTGACCTAAAAACGCAATTTTATTAATCTGTCCCTTACCTCCAGGCAGTGACTGCAAGCATACGAGCCGATAGGAGAAGCCAGCTTCGTCATTGTATCTATGGCAGAGCAGGGCACATAAGCCCTAAAAATTGAGGCTTTTCAATTTCGAAGTATAAAAATCACTATGCAAACTTTGCTACGGTCCAAACGATGAATCCATGGAAATAAGTCATGGTTTTGAAAATAAGTTGCGATTTTTTTCTGGTTTTTGGAGTTCGCTGACACCTGATTACCATTGCGGTAAAAGCCAGATAGGAAACGTCCTCCTCTTCGCCATTTTCTGGTCGTAATCTCTTTCTGGCCAAAATGGGTTTTGGTTTTTTTGGGTGAGAGTTAGAGCAAAAACTAAAGTGGAGGAATTGGGAATTGGCAAAAACCGTTCAAAATCTTCCAACAGAAAAAAGCCGGAATGTGGTGAGCATAGGGTTGGCATAGTGACTATGGCCGTACGTGGGTCATTTCTGGTGTCCAGGTCGCACGTGGATGACGGAGAGGAGACATAAAACGGCCGTGCCCCATAAAGGCAACGTGAAATGGTCATTGTGAAAAAAAATAGCGAAAAAAGGGATGAAAGTAAAAGAGGCCGCAGTCCTGACGAGGTATTTACCCCGATGAAAACGCGCAAAAATGAGCCAAACTCATTTGGCCGAATGACCAGTGTCCATTTGCGGAATGCCGTAAAGCCAATTTAGTTCCACGCTGCCGCTGACCAAAGAGGTTTATCACGCACTTATCTCCCGGGCTGCTTACTATCAACGCCTTTTTAGCTACCTTCAATGAGAACGTTCGAGTATTACGTCAACATCACCACATCGTGATTTTTCAGACACCCCCCTCCTTGCATAAACGTGTAACAACCCCTGTGTAATAAGAAAAATGTCGAATTGAGCTAATTTACATGTAAATCGACATTAAATGAAAAAAATTTGGAAATTTTTATGAAAAAAAATGAATTTTTTTTCAAACTGCATAACAAAGAGGGATTTGGTATGAATTTGTTGCAATGTAAGATAAACATGAAATAATTTATCCAAAATATTTACACGTATTTAAAAAATAGACTTTTCGCAAAATTGGATAACAAATGATGGATTGTAAATCAAATTTGTATTAAGAATGATTTTTTTAACTAGGTATTTTTTTTTGCTAAAATGGATTACGTATGAATAATTTTAAGCCTAACTTTTGGTATTAAAAATCACTTTATTGTAAAAATGAATTTTAGACAAAATTTATTTAAAAAAATGATTTGTTTCGTAAAACCAGTTAAGAAATGATTGAATTTAATCCCAATTTTTTTTGCAAAACTGGATAACAAATGACGGATTTTAAACCAAATTTGCATTAAAAGTCAATTTTGCGCAACTCTGGATGACACATGACGGATTTGCCCCTAATTTGTATAAAAAAAATGATTTTTCTGGGAATCTGAACGACAAATTATGAATCTAACCCGAATTTGTGTAAAACATTTTTGCTGCTATTACAAATTATGGGTTTTAACAAATTATTTAGGAAAATGACTTTTTTTTACAAAACTGCTACAAATTATGAATTTATCCCAAATTGTTGTAAAACAATCAATTTTTGCTGCCTTGAAATTATGGTTTTTAACTGAAATTTTTTAATAAAATTACTTTCTTTACAAAACTGTTACAAATGTTTGATTTTTAGTCAAATTTACAGCATTTTAACAAATACTTTATTTTGCGTCAAGTTTTTATTTAAAAATGAATTTCTTGCAAAACTGGAAAACAAATGATAGATCTTAACCAATGTGTTGATATAAAAAAAATTAATTTTTGTAAAAATAGAGAACAAATGTTTGATTTTAATCTACAAAGTTGAAAAACTGATTTTGTGTGTGCAAAACTTGATAACAAATGTTGGTTTTATAACCTCATTTCTATTTCAAAATATCACGACTAAATATTTGGTTTCATCCATCCCTTATTCACCCCTTTACGATGACGACATAATACGTAAATGTCCCTGAATGTGCTTGTAAGATAGTTTTCAACTCCCAATCGATCTGAATGACCATTAAGAGTGGTCCAATGGTGATCAGATGGTGGATTTTCTGGACGTCCCTATACTCTCGACAATCTGCAAATGATCTGTCTATAGGAGTTATAAAAGTTGCGTCTAATGAGAGTCAGTAGGGAGAAGGGATCAGTTGGACCCTTCTCGTTTAATCCATTATTGGCTTTGGCGCATCTAATACAATGTACCAACCAACGTCACAAATTGGACGAATGGATGGGTGGGGGTTGGGGGTTTTAGATGGGGGTGGGGGTTAAAATGGCCGAGTTTTCCGGAAATGAAAATCTGGCGCCAAATCCATGTGAAGAAAAACCATTGGCGACGTCTGAAAGATAAGCCGGGCGAAATCCGTTCGTCTCAAGTTCAACCAGCGCCATTTTGGCTTTCTCCCAATGGTGGCGGATGCATTTTTTTCAACTTTAAAACGACTTTTTCCGGGAACGCAGACGAAATTGCCATCGTTCTCGTCGCAGGATGGATATTGTAACTAATGTTACCAAGAAATTATGTGGGATTGTCAGGGTGTCTACTGGATATGGTATTGCAAATTCCCCGAACAGATTTGTAAGCAGGAAAATTCCTTTTCCTTTTTTATTAAGAATATTATTACTAACTTTTTGCACAGAAGTGTGCATAGCTTAGTTTTTTTTTCAACATCACACATGGGGATTTTACACACATTTGTTACAAATATCGATTTCCTAACATTACTAATCGAGGTAACGCCCAGGCTAATTTTTTTTTTTTGAAAAAAGCTCTGCCATTACGGATTTCGAGTATACATTGTATTTTTGCGTTAGTCAGAAATAACAAAGATTTGTACACACATTTCTGCAAAAAATATTGATTTCTCGATACCATATTTTTTATCTTATTCTTTAAACAATTTTTTAAATCTTTTTTTTTAAATACGCAGAAATACACGTAGCAGATTTGTGTACAGTACCTAGTGTTATTCATATTTTCAAAAAACTCCTGCAGTGGTCATCTGCAAATTGTGCACAACCATTGACCATGAACCGCACTAACGAGCATCTACTGTAGCATGCATTTTATCTAAATGTCTCAACTGGGTATTTTGATGACACTTCCTAACGATTGTGTTTGGGTTTTCTCGTCTTTAAACATCGCATATCCCGCTCTTGTTCGCGGACTTAATTAAAACTGGCGAACGTAGATAGAAACAAAACAGAAAAAATGCGAAAAAAAAAAGAAGGATTAGCGCGATACGAGCGCGTCTTAATCACTGTTTAATTACACGAACATCTCGCTGAATAATCGAGCGAGGAATTCTCGTATATATTTTCGCGTTTTTAAAGGGAGACTTACCATATTGGATGGAAGAAGAATAGCTTGAAATAAGACTTAGTTCCATCGTCATAAATCGGAGGTGCCTGCATCGCAATTTTCAATGAAAACGTTCCTCTGAGCCAAATAATGATTAAGAGTTAATCGAGTGATTAAGTAGAAAAGGGTAGCAACGAGTGGATTAATGTCTCCGAGCGAATTAATGCGGCTGAGAAATTTATATAACCAATTAACATTGTTTATATCAAGCTGTGCGGAGATAGAGATACCAACTATAGACTTCTAATGCCTAGGGCCCAGTAGGTCGGATGTTGATTTAACTCGAGGCAGATCGGCTTAAAAGGTGAATGACCCACCCCAAAAACGCCGAAAATACAAACAAACTCTTCCAATACACACACACTTCGCTTTACGGCCTAGCTGGGTTCTTGGCAAGTAGGCCGTCAAGCGAAATGCCATATAACGAATCATGTTCAGTGTACACCCCCATCCAATTTCACGAAAAAATATCGTAACACTGTGGTTCCATTACACACGTACATGTACTTGTGCACCCCACCTGGAAAGAAAATGCATTTCAAATGCATTACGAATTGTAAGATATACAGTAGAACCTCCAAAGTTGACCCCCTCTCTATGTTGACCACATTTCAACTAATCGGACGGTCACCACATTAACTCAATGGAAAGTGACCTCCACATGTTGACCACATGCACCTCTGTATGTTGTACGTTGACTACTTGAACTATGGCACACATACATATAGTAATTTACTCTATGCATGTTGATCAGAATGGTCTCAACATGTAAAGTCATTGATGATTAAATTTATTATCTGCTTGCAAAACTAATACTGTACACCCCTGAACAGTAACTGTCTGTCTATAGAGGTACTTTGTACAAGAGTTCATTCTGAACCCCTTCAGTACCCCTACCGTACAGTACGTGTAATTGCTGGATAAATTTGCAGCACATTCATGAATGATGAATGATTACTGTAAAATGTAAGTACATGCAGTTCACGGAATTAAAATCCTATGTTAATAAAAGCCTCGTTCCATATGTTGCCCACCTCCTAATGTTGACCAGTTTGAGACAGTCCCTTATGTGGTCACCTTACAGAGGTTCTACTGTACTGCCAAATGCATTGGTCGTTTTTATTACAACATGAAATACATTTGGCAATGTAATGAAAAATGCATTTCGCTGATGCAGTTTCGAATTTTAAACTATTTCATTGCCAGTTCTAATTTATTTATTGAACATTTTTATGTTTTTCAAATTCAGAATTGGGATTTTTTAGACCCTGAAATTATGAAAGATAGCGATGCCTTTGGCATGTTACACTGCATGGAATATAAATTGCAAAATGCATTCTTCAATGCAAACAGACTACATTACAGTATGCATTACACAACATATTCTTGAATTTTCCAATGCATGTCTTATAATGCATTTCTAAATGCATTACCATTACACGTGGGAGTATTTGGACAAAATAATGGAAACACTCGCATGCTACATGTTCGTACATGTATACTGTATAGTGCACTTTTTTTCTTTTAGCCGAAGTAAGTTTCCAACGTTTAATACTACGAGTAATGGGTTTCAGTCCCAAGAAGCTGAACCACGCTGCGATTCCCAAAGAGTAAGAAGAAAATTCAATTTCTGTATCTAGTTCTCTGGATTTGTGATTGATGAGCTTCAAGACCCATTAGGATTTTCGATTTTTTAGCAACGTGTCTTGATGACCCCCTTGTAGAACCAATCGACAGTGGTAGAGGCCGGTTCACGTTTAAAAAGGGGACGTTCAAGTATTACATCATAGTCTTAGGGGGGGGGGGATGGACAAATGAAACCCCTACGATGAAAATCAGCTGTGTGTAACCAAAACCCAGCATTTTTTAATTAATTTTTATAATCATTTCGCTCAAATCGAATTTTATTTCAGTCCTTGATGACGTGACCGAATACATTGTGAAATTTATTACGAATTGCAAAATACATTGCAAATGCATTGGTCGTTTTTATCGCAACACGAAATACATTTGATGATGTAAACAATAAGCATTTCACCAATGCATTTTACAGTGCATTATAAAAAATACTGACTCGAATATTTCACGATGAATTTGAAACTACATACTTACAAAAGTTATGTGCTGCATTGAATTGAATGAAATTGATGTATTTTTTAATTTTAAACTATTTCATTGCCAGTTCTAATTTATATATTGAATACTTTAGATGCTTTTAAAATTCAGAATTGGGATTTTTTTAAACCTAGAAATTATGAAATATAGCGAGGTTTTTGACATTTTACAATGCATGGAAATATAAATTATCAAATGCATTCTTCAATGCAAACAGAATACAATACACTATGCATGACACAACATATTCTTCAGGGCAAACGAATACACTGCAATATTCATTCCATAATGCATTACAAACTGCTTAAAACAATTCTAAACTGCATTCGGAAATACATTTGCAAATATAATTGTCTGTAGAGTTTGAAACTAAATTTTGAAATGTATTTTCCAATGCATGTCTTACTGTATGATGCATTTCTAAATGCATTACCGTTACATTATTATTATTATTATTTGACCAAGAAAAATGAACTGGGTTTTCCTTTTATGAAAAAGAGATTTTGTGTAAATAAAATCCATCGTTTTGATCTAATTTTTAAGAAAAAAAATTCTATACTTTTTCTGTTGATGCATGCCCAAGGTTCGTACAGCAATTTACCATACCACTGAATTGAATTCCCTGATCTTCTCTGACCAACAAGTTAAATTTCCCTAACGTTATCCAAATAAATTCTCTGATCACGAATTCCAATGTAACATGTGACATATCCTGTTGCAAATTTCCAATTCAACATGTATTTATTTTCCCCAACATACATGAAGTTCATCTTTAGTTAATTAAACTCATGAATAGGGAAATCGAATGAAGATTCCTCATTTCTGAACCATTCAGCATCAGCATCAGTATCCATCCCAGCAAAATATCATGCAAATACCAAATAGAAACTACTGAAGAGGGAATGGGATAAAAATCCGAAAACCCAACATAACAAAGAAAAAAAGCTTTTAAAACGTTTTTCTTTTGGTGCACATGTATCGCTTGTTTGCACGTGGATACGAGTTGCTCGGATTTGCGTTTGTATACATACAGTCTCTCCCTCTGCCAATAATCTTAGCTGTACTTTATGCACATCTGACAGCGTATAATAAACCATTGATCAAAAACAGCAAAAATCGATGAAAACGAGAAAAAAAATGGTGGTCCGGGCGCCAAAACGACGTTGTTTTCATTTCTAGTCGGTTTTTTAGGGGGCTGGTGGCGCCCCCATTATTCTCTCAAACCCCTACTTTCTCCCTAAATTATTATAACTTGCATGTTGGTGGGTGGGGGAACTTATGCTTTATGCTTCGCTGTATACAGCGCCACCAACATGTAGAACTCGCATGATTGTATAAAACTGAAATTGGAAAAACTATAATTGTACATTTTCGTTATCTTACCTTTTCTGGTGAGGGGATCCTGATAGGAATTTCATTTCGGAAGTGTCTAAGGTGCAAATTTCTCATTTGGCACATCTCGTTGAAATGGACTCTTATTGGAATGGGCTCTTTGCAAAATTGATTAATAATAGCATGCTTTTCAAGGATTTTCCTAGAAGTCGGGAGTTTTCCTGATTTTCCTGAACCTACCAACAAAAAAAGCCAAATTTTCCCTGACCTTATTACTCATGCTTGACTTTCCATGTCCCTTGATCATTCCCTAACTGGCACCAATTTCATAAACAGACTTATTTTCATGGGCCCAATTCCCCTAACGTCAAATCAATTCAGACACAATATTTCTTAGGTTTTTTGCCATCTTTCATCAAAACCTTCATGAGTCCTCTAATCTTTTATTTACGTTTACCGATGTTTTCCCCATTATAATCGTTTAAATTGTCAACGGTTGTCGTTGGCATCCGATTCGATAGGACAAGATAAACACTGACGAACAACCGCGTATCTGAGAGACACCTGTAAACATCTTGAATTTACTTCTTGCGTATATATTAAGTGAGCTCACCATCCGAAAGTGAATAAAATCCAAAAACGTCAGTTGCAGACACGACCACCAATCCAGTTTTTTTTCCACATTGGATTTGTTCGCCTAAAATAAAAAAAACGTATACACTTTTAATTAAAATCTTACTGCACGTAGATTTTTCTGGTGAATGAAGATTTCAGCTTGGGTTGAAGGAGGGAATGGGGTTGGGAATGAATTAGACATTGAAAAAGATGGGAAGGAAGGAAGATCTCATTTCTGCACCAAGATGATTTAACCGCACAAAGGTTCGCAATCTTGATGGTGATAACTTAAACTTAAAGATGATTGTTTGTTTGTTTGTGGAATTTTTAACGTTGACCTATTTTCGCACCTATTGGGCCCATCACCAACGCCAGGGGGCA